>APFE031578184.1:21288-45022 GCA_000404065.3 Pinus taeda
TGAAGCTCAACTTCCCTGGGAAAACGACACAGTTCCAGATATTGATGATAGAGAAGGTCTGGGCACATTTTTGGTTGTAATCATCTATCTGGAAACTCCACTGGAGGAAGAGAAACCTTTGGCAACTCCACATTTTAGTCATGGCTCAGTTTGTGAGGCATACTAGAAGAAATCCTCAGAAATCCCCAGTTACACGAGTGCCTGATCTTGAGAATATCGTTAAACCAAAGAAAACATCACAGAAAAGAGCATCGGTATCAGGTAAGCCTTAAAAATCCCATGTATCTCTGCTAGTGAAGAAATTCCTTTAGAGATTCATAGAGCTCCTATTTATTCATTTCCCTCTCGGATCTCAATCCAAAGAAAGCACCCCATACTGTCCATCATATTCTTTTGTCTCTGTCATCCATTGCATCGCTTCATACCACTCAATCTACCAGTATCCTTTCACCTACCTCAGTCATGGCAAGCCAGCAAGCTCCTATGAAGATAGAAAGAATCGTTGCTGCTAGGTATGGACCCTTGGTCTTGCTTGTCCCTTTCAATGCCATGCCTGTAGGAGATTATCAAGAAAATATGCCTAAGTTTACTGGTAAAGAAGGAGTAAAAGCTAAAGAGCATCTAGAGTCCTTTTATAGCTATGTTGATAACTTGGATATCAATGAAGAGGATGTGTGGTGAGGGTTTTTATCCAAAGCCTAGATGGGGAGGCTAGAAAATGGTTCAGAGAATTACCCCTAGGTCTATTGCAGATATTGAGGCTCTAGATGATGTGTTCCTAAAGCACTGGGGGGATAAGAAAGATCTGCTCTTTTACTATACTGAATTTGGGAACTTGTAGAGGGAAGATGGTGAGCTACTGTCTGATTTCAACATCAGATTTAACCATATGTACAACAGAATATAAGCTGAAGTTAAACCAACCCCTACTTTTGCTATGTTTACTTATGCTAGTGCCTTCGATTCTCAGTTCTGCTTGCTGTTAAAAGAAAGAAGATGTACTTCTTTGGCTGATATGCAAGATGCAGCCTTTGAAGTAGAATCAAACATCATGGTTGCAAAAAGACTCGAGGGTGATGCTGATAGCAGAAGGCAGGGTGGTGAGTCCTCATCATCCTCAGATCCTGAGATCAATAAATTAGCCAGGATGATAGAGTTATTAGCCTATGAATTTTCCAAATTAGAGGGCGAGCAACACTCTGAAGAAGTAGGAGCTCCTTGTGACTTTTCACTTCCAACTCCAAATCCATATAGAGGAGCACAAGAGCAGGTGCAGATTTTGCAGAGAAGCAAAGATGTAAGCAAAGACAAAAGGGTGAATACCCTTTTTAAGAATATAGACAAGGAAGAAAAGCAGTTTGAACAAGAGGAGGAGGTCCATGGTTTGGAAGATAAGGGCAGTGCCCCTTTCCTAACCAAAGCTGCTTATGAAGAAGCATTATCCAAAGGCACTGGTCATCAGTTTGTTGTACCTGCAGAACAACAAGCTTATCAGCAAGGGCAGCTAGCAGCAAATCTCTTCATCCTCGAAGAGTCTGAGCCTGAAGCCAACCTATCTTCCCATGACTATGCATATCTGCAACTTGACCATCTTGCTATTATTCCCGACCTAGTGATTAAAAAGGGAGAGGAAAGCTCCCCATCATCTTTTGTCCCTCTGTCTGCTCAAGTGACAATCCCTCACAACTGCCTACTAGGCACTGAGGCGAGCCACAATTCAAAGCCCAAGGCTGATACTGATAATCTATGCCTTGATTTTCTGATGCCTTCTCAGGTGGCCTTCACACAGATTGAAAAGGCAGCTTAGCAGATGATAGAGGAAGAGGGTGCACAGTCTTGGGACTCCTCCTTGGATGTGGACTATTCCAAGAAAAATGAAGGAGCAGATGATGTCTTTGTGTCCCCCGCACAAGAATACATTGGTTCACCATTCATATTAGTTGTGCAAACCACAAATGATACAGAGAAGTACACAATAACCATGGTTATTCAGCAGGTGTACAAATGCTCCCATGAAGAACATCCAAGGATGAGAATATATAGAAAGGGGATAAAAATTGATCCATATCTACTAGATAAGGTCAAATAAATTAAACTTTTTGAGGTAGAGGATCAAATAAACCCAATTTTGATGATCTATGATGAGCAGGCCGAGAGGGAGAGAAACATTTTTAATGGTCCTGTAAATGGGCAGTTTTTGAAGATTCAGGTTATTTGAGGTTTTCAAGGCTTGATATGGTAGATGTGTTCTTTTATAGATTTTAGTGTAGACTTAATTTGACTCCATGCCCAATGGATACCAGGCAATATTTTTAAGCTTGTTTTGTATGAAGGCATTGGTCTGTAGTTCTTGAGACCTTGCAGGGAGGATCTCATCCCCAGGAGGAGCCAGTGGTAGCTCTACTACAAGTTGATGATTTTCGAGGAGCAAAATTGAGTTCGGTGCTTGTTTTCTAGCTCACGAGAGGTCTTCACCGATTATCGTCCTCCTTCTCCTTCACCTTGCTTGCTCCCTTTCACCATGCTGCCTCTGCTTTCCCCTTCACTCCGCCTATATTCTCGTGCCCCTCTGATCTCCATTTTACTTCTGTAAGCCCCTTTTTCTTAACCCCCAGGTGCTTAACCTGTGCCCGCACGCCCACTCACCTTAATATAGCCGCCTTGTAACGCCAGTCATTGATCTCCGCTACCTTGATCTAACAGCTCCTGTCAGAAGCTCGCACAACCATTCCCCACTGTTTGATCATCATCTCCCATGATCGGACGGCAGTCGCTGTCCCTGATCCCGCAAATTGCCCGTGCATTAACCCACGGGGAAAGCGGTTTCCCGTCAATTCCATCTGCCACGTGTCATGTGCCTATTGCATCGCTTCCCCATGTACGAATACCGCCTAACCCTCGTAAGCAGTGTGGGCAATACCGCTTACCGCCCAGTCGCCATTCCCTTTCTCGCTATCGTCCGTGCACCTTTGCCGTCCAATTGTCATTGGATCTGTCCACCCGAGATCTAATGCACACATTTAGTGACACGTTTCTGGCTGTTTCCTCCCGATTTCTCCCACTATATCGTCTTTGTTGCTCATTTGTTTGATCTAATGGCCGATATCTATTCTCCACCCGCTTGTACACCCGCCATGAAGTCCATACTCCTATGACTGTTTAGTGCTCCTGAAGGACAACGACGATCAACTACCAGTACCTTGTGCAGTTAAACCTCAACCATTGCATTCAAGAGCAGAATGGCGAATGACGAGAAGGACATGCCTCAAGCATATTATGACATTTATCAGTTATGGAACTCCTTCAATATAACACTCCACCTGCTCAAGAAGGACAACAGAGCATTAGAGAAGGTCAAATTCATCTGTAGACACAGTCAGATTGTAGCAAAGACTCCATCAGAGAGTTAAAGCAGTTGATGGACGGTTATGACCCCTCTACATCGAGAATAGAAAAATATCTTTGTAATCAAACTTTATATATACCCAAAAACACAATGTGAGATGGGTTGATGGTTGTTGTGTTGAGGTAAGGTTCAATTTCTGGAGACTGTAACTACTTTGATACTTGCAGGGTCTGGTCTTCATTTTCAGCTAATACAAGCTTATTTTGTTGTTAATTGCTCACTTTCCATTTCTATTGTGTTCGAGGTTGTGCCTATTATGAATTTGTTCATGAACTCTTGATATTTAGCATTAGAAGGGCTATCATCCCACCTCTATGTTAGAATATTCATGTATCAGTGAATGTGTTGTTTCAGGTTTCTGTTTACTTAGTGCTAGAGAGTTGTCATCATGTCTGTGCATTAGGAAACAGATTTGCAGACCTCTTTACTGGTTGTAGCCGGCCATCACAGGGCCCTGTGCATCTGCTGTGGTCAATATTCTCCATATTCACCTAATCCTCAAACTATGAGTAATTGGTGGTCTAAAGCCGTATAGTCTAGGGGTGTTCACCCATGTCTCGAGTTAAACATAGTAGAAGTGGTTATCTGGCTTGGACAAGTATCATTCCTTCCATTCATCCATTTCCAACATTTTGTTGAGTTTTGTAATGTTCCCGAGCATCTCCGAGATACAGCCTAGGAGAGTTTCTTGGGGTGATAACTGGACCTCCGAATCATACCAACGTTTACATTCTCATGCTTCTCACATATGCAAGATAATCCATATCTCAAGCACCGATAAAATGAAGAATCAATTATTGCATAAAAATGCCCACAAGAAATTATACTTCAATCACCCATACACCCTATCCTCTAAATATACCCATGGTAAACATCTCTTGTTACTTAACCACCTTTAACATACAACTACTTATTATTGCATGTATCCACGTATTGTTCTATTGCTTTTTAGAAAAAAGATAATTTTTCATATTTGTTTACTTTATTTAAAAAAAAATTGTTACTCTTTATATACATTGCCACTAACAATTATTATTTTTATTTATGTTCATGACCAACAGATATGGATACAAGCTACCTATCCACAGTATATGAATATTGTCGAGAATTTAAACAACGAGAGCTTACTTTACAAGATATACAAAGCATGATGATGCTACAACACTCCCTGCATATCTACCATCCACAACCAACGATTACCTTAATTCACAATATAAGAAGACTCTTAAAAAAACTATTCACGTCCATGAAAGAGGCGCACAAAGGAAAATACAAGTTGGCTAGCAAGAGCGCCTTTCACATCTTGACATCACAATAGATATTAATTGGTGTTATCGATGCCATGCGTCATTTTGTATATATCATTAGCTGCTCACTGTTAACTACATTTGTATGCATCTCATCTATATATATGACATTGCATGGTTAGTTCTGCCACCAGGCATTTGAATACTATATTTTATTTTGTTTGCAAACACTTGTATCTATTTTGGAGTCATCTTATTCATATGTTGAAAATTGTTAATGTGTTTTGATGTTATAAAATCGTTTTCAAAACAGAGATAATTACCACGACACAAATTAGCACTATTTTCACTATATATGATTATTCATGGCATCCATATCTATTCAAATTTTTTATCTGTTGTGCTTTTACATGTAATGCAAAATTACTTAAATAACAATTCCACTTGGCTAACTGAGGCTAACATGACTAATGTCTACATAGCATACGTAATCCAAATCTTTGTTTTGGTTGAAGGATCTGCAATAAAAATTTGACTAGATGTAGGGAACATATTCCACGGTATTAGATTAATAGCATAGCTAAAAATATCAACTTGAATTAATGTTTATATCATTTGGATGTCTAGATATCCCAGTTTCTTAACTGACAATTATTTGAAGTCACATAGTAGTGGTAAAAAATAAAAGTAATTAATCACAACATGATTTCTAACAACCTATGATATTGTGATTTTTTTGTTAAGCATTTAAAGAAGTATCATTGAAAATTCCATGGCTTATTTCAGGGGGATGATAAAGGTGAAACACTTAAATTATCTGATAATTCTATCATGTTTAACCTATTTATACTTCCTTTATTTGCATTTTTGGGTTTTGGTAGGGCAGTGCATAACTTTTGGTGTGAATTCTCGTGGTGGTTACATCATATTTTAAAAGGAAGCCAAAGTATTTTGGTCTATGTAATGCTCCCAAATAATTCTTAAATTATAGATATTTTAATAGCTAACAAACATAACCTTCAAAGTGTACAGGCCATTGTCTATTTGGGCTTGCCTTTTGGGTGTACCTTTTTTTACTCTTCTTTTATGATATTTTGTCATGAAACTCGTCTCGTTGAATAGTCAAACTGATTTCAGTTTGTTCGAGAGTCTACTAAAGTCGACCTTGCCTGTTAGCAACTTATTCTTGATCAAAGTCTTGATTAAGGTTCTACAACGTATGGCCATGCTACAAGAGTCATGTTTGTCTCGCCATCAGAATGGTACCATCAAAGGAGTTCTTGCTAAGAACCATGACCCCTTGTTCCAAGCACTTGTTACTCTATATCTGAATGTCCTCCTTTATTGTTTGAACACTTTCTGCTATGAAGGCCCATCTCTTGGAAATTTCCCTTCTACGGAGGCAATCCTATAGAAAATAGCTAGTATATTCACATCACAACCTAAAACCTATATTTAATATAACAATTGCTATTTAAAATCAAAGTACAATTTCTCTAATTTAGCAGTCATATAGACGGCTCTTTGCACCTTTTAGGGCAGTTGCTAGTAATTTTTCCTCATACAAACCTATTTATTTTGGGTTAGGACTTCCAGAATTTTAATTTAATTATCAATAATTATTAGGTGGATGGTTGAGATTTAACCTTTACAAAATATCATAGAATATTCATAGTAAAATACACAAATCAAAGGTTTAGATTTATCTACAAAACAATTATGCCTTTTTTGTCTTTTTAATTAAATTGATTAATTAAAAATCATGCCATATGAACAAGTGCAATATGAAGTGAGTTAGGATTTGTTCCACATGTGGTATTGATAGGCCATGGTATTGTAACAAAAGATATTTACATATTTAAAATTTCCGTTAAAAAACAGTTTAAATGTCATTCTATATTTTTTAAAATATATATGTTTAACTTATATATTAATTATTTAATATTATTAATAATAAAGTTATATTGTAAATAATTTTTATGAAATTTCCAATTTTAACAATGTGAAATGTATTATGTAACAAATATTATAACAATTTTAGTATATTATAGATTGATACTTATAAATCCTTACTCACCATTTAATTTATATGACAATACTCATTAATATTAATAAATTATAAAAACTTATTATAAAATAAACCTACTAACCTAATAAAACAATTAAATACAAAATTATTATTAATAACTAAGTGAAAAATAAATTATTATCCTGCGTTCACCGAGCATAATAATAACCCAGTGTCATGGCTTTAACCTTTCATAACAAATTGTTTTTTGACTGAATTATTAAAGAGGCAAGTTTATCCTTCTCATCACGGTTTTAAGAATTTAATAACATATATATTTTTCACTTAGTTATGGTTTTAAAATTTGAGATTAAATTCATTTTCATCTAAATTATTAATAATACGGCAACCAAAAATTCGATTGGAGTTTTCATTTCCGGAGTAAAATGTTAACCCAACCAGTCTTTTCTCTGATCATGTTATACATATAAAACTGATTACAAATTATAATACCAAACGCTACTATTTTTTATTATAATTAAAAATAACGTAAAGATGGCATATCTAATACGGCGAGAGCTAACTGGCATACTAGGGCATTAAATGCCCGGCTACATGCGCTCTCATTAGCTTTTTAACACAAACTCGAGTAGTAATAAATAAATAAAAAATAAGCGTGTGTTAAAGAGCTAAGAGGGGTATGTAACCTTGCACTTAATACCCCGTTAGCTCTTGCCTATCTAATACAAGATTATGATAGATAATTTGAAAGACTGTTTGTTTAATGCCTTTTATATTTTAGTAAAAATTATTTTAACGTAACGATGGCATATGTAATACAAGATTATATGATACATAGTTTATGAGACATAGTTTGAAACATAGTGTTTTTTTTAATGTCTTTTATATTTTAGTAAAAAATATTTTAAGTTTAACAGCGCATAGTAGGGATGGTACGAGGATATGGTTGTGGCTAAATAAAAATATTAAATTATAAATAAGAAATTATAAAAAAATTAATATATAAAAAAAAAATATTATGGCGAAATCACATGGAAGTTTTGGTGGTGGTGGTTTTTCCTACCACTTACTATGATTATAACTAGTGTTCAAATTTGAACACGTCAAAAAATCCTCTGAAGCCAGCATGTCGAGAGTGCTTCCAAATTTATAATCAAAGAATTAAATTTTGAATTTTACATGTTTAAAAAAAATTAATATTAAAAATGTCGTATGAAGGGCCTGCCATCAGTAGGACATTTCAAAAAATTTCAGTTCTCTCACAGATGTAACACTCTAAAGTCTGTAGGAGGTTCTAGAAACACTCAAGAAAGTGCAATGGGACGTAATAGAGGTTGTTCATCCATTCCCAGACCATCAGTCATAATGGGAGCACTGATAGAGTTAGCAGTCATGATCTGAGGTTTATGTTCGGATAACAAAGGTTTCTTTTCGCATTCATTGGTAGCAGAGGAGAAGTAGGTGTGCGTTGTTATCCATGAATAGGGCATATTTTGAAGGTATGAGAGATTTAGAAGAACAAATGACAAAAGACATAATTAACGATGATTGAGGTAGAATATTCTCCCTGCATTGATTTTTCCAATCCCAACCTTACGATGAGTGCAGCAGAAGTTTGCAAGGTATTTTTGACTTTCAGCGTTAATTTTCAACTTTCATTTCCCTGGCCTTTGATTCAGTTCATTTATTTAGGCCGAGCTGATTAAAATTATTATGTATGGAATGGTTGATTGATCTTTATATAGTCATGTGTAGGACTGAGAACCATCAAGATTACACTCTGTATCAAGCAGAATTTCTTAATATTTCCATTCAACCCGAAGGTTTGAAGTGGATTTGTGTCCTCTTATATTTACTTATACTTGTAATTACATCTTGCTCTGCTCAACTCTGAAAATTCAATCCATTGAAGTATTTCACTTCATATTTTTTCATATATTTGTTTTTCAAGGGAATTGGAAAGGGAGTTACGAAACTTTTGAAGCACTGATAAAGGCAAGCGATTTCACGGCCCCAATTAATGGCCTTTAACAGGTATGCAATTCAACATTTGAAACGATATTTTTCATATTTGTCAAGTGCTTAAAAATAGATTAAAGTGACGGTATTGACATTTTTACATCATGACCACACACTACATTTTTTGTGGTATCTGCATTTTCCTTAATTTGTAAAATTGTATTATTTCTTGTCAACCCACTATTAAAACAAGATTGTTCAATTATGAGATTACCTCATTAGATGGTGATAACTACGCTTACTAATTCACAAACCTTTTTTTTCATCTTGTAAATAACTACTGCCATCTACTACATCTTCGAGGATGCCAAATATATTCAAGTATTAATCACCCTACTGCTATGAAAACATCTTCCATCCTACCTTAATTATGAGGACATATTCATGACATTACTTTTATGTTCTACATAGATATCTTGACACAGTATAATAAGGTCAATAGGGATCCTTACATTTTCCATGAAGACATCATTACTTTGAAACTCTCATGTTCGACATGGAAATATTGAGATAACATAATAAGACCCATAGGCTTATTTATTTAGGGATTCTTTTTAGAAAACATCTGTATTTAGACAAAGTAATCTCTTTATTAATTTGAATTCTTATTTAGTAGTAATAAATTAATCCGTTCTGATTTTATAGTAATAAATGAATAATTTCTCATTTTATAGTAATAAATGAAATAAATTAGTTAAAGATGTAATTTTATTGTGTTTAAAAATAGATTAAAGTGATAATATTGACATTTTTACATCATAACCAAATTTTCTGTTGTATCTTCATTTTCTTTCCTAATTTGCAAAATTTTCTTTCTTTCTTTTCAACCAACCACTCAGACAAGATTGTTCAATTATGAAATTACCCATTAGATGGTGGTAACTATGCTTAGTAATTCTCATTTTCTTTCCTAATTTGCAAAATTTTCTTTCTTTCTTGTCAACCAACCATTCAGACAAGATTGTTCAATTATGAAATTACCCATTAGATGGTGGTAACTATGCTTAGTGATTCTAACGTTTTTTATATTCTTGTAAATAACTACTACCATCTCTTTTCTATTTTTATATGATTTCGTGACTGGCAACCATAATGCTTACAAAATCCTAGCATCGTTGCCATCTGAACTTATTGTAATCAAGCCTACTATTAAGCCTAGCATTTGTAAAATCAAACTTTATTTAAAACCCCGTATTTCTTCTCTGATCTTAAAAAACATTTTTCTTTATTGACTCTCTCGTTTTTGAAAACATAGAAATTAATGCTATGAAAAAATTTGAGAAATAACAAGTGCGCTTCCCATAAACTTATGTACAGTTTTGAAGCAGGGAGAAGTGTTAAAATCAAACTCTAGGGCTCTATTAATAACCACACAACCGAAGATTGGTCTGCCTATATGGCTACAACTTATTTTTCTCTTTCTGGTTGGTCTTCCCAAAAGATATAGAATGCCAATAGCTATTCATACAACTACTATTGTCCTTCCTGCTTCATTCTCTCCATTCGGCATCTAGGAAATAAATTGTGCATGTGAGTGTTGTCCATGTAGCTACTGCTATGAAGGGTTTTTAAGGAGATTTTGAAATCATAGAAAAATTAAATGACATTGTTAATGAAAAGAAACCATATTATTAGAAAAAGACATCAATGAAAAGAAATGACATTATTAGAAAAAGATATCAACCAAACATGAATTCATTGTAAGAACCAAATTTCAAAACCATTCTTAAACAAAAAAAGAAATGACCAACCAAGCCATACAACAACAACACTGCAGATGTGTATTACATATTACAATATTTCCCTATTAGATATAGAAAAATTCTTTTTAATTACATAAATTTTTGAATCTATAAAGCTTGAAGCTTTTAATGTTGATTAAAGCCTATTGATAGTGTTCTTTGATTGAGCAATGTTAAAAGAAAATTTCAATTCCCTTGGTTGTTGAAGGTGTATATTTATTTTTTTGGTTTGCTTTAAATTGTTTCAAGCTGAACCAAAGATATAGTATAAATTAGAAACAAATGAAAACTAAAAAAAAATCCATTATGAAATTAGATTTATATTTTCAATGATGTAAATTCAAATACTTTTAAAGATTATCTAATGAATAGAAGAAACATATGTTTACCTTTTTTCTAATAGAATTTGAGAAACATATTTGTTTATTTACTAAATTCTATTGAGATTTTATAATGTTTTAATGTAGCCAATTTTTAAATTTTAAAGATTTAGAAAGACACCATATCATTTTGACAATTTTATTATAAAGAGTTTATTTAATATACACTTGTGAATAGAAGTACAATTTTTTTTATAACTTTTCATCTTTGATGGGTTAAATAAATATATACCCTTCCAAATAAAATTAAGACCTACCCTTCAAATTTGATCACTAATCAGGACGAAGATAGATACCCTGACCCAAGGAACAAATAAATACAATAAAAACCTAAAGAACAAATCCGTATCAATGACTACATAAAAATTATTATATTCCCATAAAATTGATAGAGAAAAAACAAAAATCTTAAAAATTTTAATATTTTAATTTTTAAAATTTGCATTTATTCTTTAACTATTTTATTAGAATATAAATTTTTTTATCTAGCTATTACTGCATCTCCATTATATTTATTTGTTTCTTAAGTCAAACACATCTATCTCTATCTTGATAATAAACCATAATAAGAAATATCTATATTTATCTATGATAAAATTACAATGAGTAGTTTAAAAAACTGACCAAAAAAACTCTATATTAATTTGTAAAAAAATATTTTTATAATTTTTATCAAATTATAAAAAATTGATTGATATATAAAACTTAGATTTACAAAATTATTATAATATTAATAAATAAACTATAATAACTATTTTATTTTATGATATCCCCTTATGCATATATTAAAAATTAATTTTACAATGTTTACTCAGAACCTTAATAGCTAAATTCAGGAAAACCAGAAGGAGAAAAAATGTTAGACATCAATGTCAAAGCAAATCAATCAATTATCAGTTTTTTAAAAGTCTATTACACCATTGTCATCTAGCCAAAAAAATAATTATAATAAAACATCATTTGTGACATCATTCATTTCAGTTATTTCACTATTTATATTATTTTTAATTAAAGGTAAGAAATAATAATTTATTTAACTCCCATTAAAAATATTAATAATAAACGAGCCGTACCTTTCCTCTTCTATCTGTATATTATGTATACAAAATTGATTTCAAAATATAACCTACGTGGTCATCTTTTTTGATCCATATAAACGATATAAAACTGAATATATTGCAGCCTATCATTTTTTTCCTACTCCTATCTGCTTATATCGCGTATATAAAATTAATTAAAGATATCAACCCGCCCCCTTCTGCTCTTGAAGTATTAAAATAATTAATAATGTTTGAGTATTGTATTAAGTATATGAAATTGAATAAAGATATAAGTCCAACCCATCCTCCTATTGACTAATAAATAACGTAGCATTACTTGTGTGTTAATATAATCCCATTTCTCTATTTTTAGTTATTTTATGCCAAGGGAATATAGTACTCGCCTCAAAGTCAAATTGTGTGGATTCTTTTCCTATATTGTTGCATTTATAAATAATATTTTGGCAATATGCTAAATATTTTTATTTTTTTTAAATTCAAAAATATTTTTCTAATTTTTTGAAATCTTATTTTTTATTTTCAATTACCAACTGAAGGTTTCTTGTCAACTTATTTTAAAATTAGAAAAGGAATTTTATGAGTGGCTATTATGTCGGTGAATGCTCTCACATTGTTAAGTTTGACACTGCGATTGCTTCACTTATTGATGCAAAAATGATGGCCTTCCAAGTTGCCTACATAAGCGGGAGGGTGGGGGAGTAAGGGGACAAAGGAGACAATGTGATGGTGGGGATGAACAAATTTACAAAGGAAGGAGAAAGAGTGTGCATGAGAAAGGCTACACATAGAAATTGTGTGCGGGGGAGTCTTTTAAATAGTAGGGACTATATCTTGTGAAGATTTATTCCTCCACACAAGGCTTATTTAATATGCCGATTCGAGGCATGGACTAAAAAGACTAATTTCGTTGGCGAGTGCTCTACCCAATCATGCTAGAACGGATGAGGTTGTAAGTCCTTTACGTAAGTTGCGGTGGAGGGTGTTTTGAACAAATATGTAGACAAATGTTTTATATATTAATTAAATATGAAATTTCTACTATTTTCCCGTGTGGAGAAAAGGTGTGCGGAGTAATTGTGTGCGAGGGAATTTGTTAAAGAGATGTTCATAACAACTAATAGTTTGTTTTATTTACAAATGCTTTTCTTTGATTGTTCAGAGTGCAGAAGTGCAAGCGATGATAAAATTATAGAGTTAGCTAAAAATTAGCAATATAAGGGTACATTATGCAAAGAAATCTCATGAGAACTCTTGTGTGGAGGAAGGAAAAAGGGTGTGTGAGAAGTACGGGAGAAAGGGTGTGTAGAGACATTGTGTGCATTGATAGGTGCTTTCTCTAGATATCAATGAAGAAGCAAATTTCTTGAGAAGATTTGCTATCACCAGGATGGAGGAATTGTGTGTGGGTGATTTAGTAAAGAGTAGGGACTATATCAAGTCAAGTTCTTTTCCTCCACACTTAATGCACTGTATATTTTAAAATTTTAATAAATTATTATCAAATTGATCTGAACAACAATGGTTTTTTAAATAATTAATGCAAAGGTGTGGATGAAGCTCTCATTGTGCTCCTTTCATACCTTTACATATCCATACTTAGAGCCACATAATTTTGATATTTGGACATCAGAATACCCATAAAACAATTTCAACCAGGTTTTCTTGTATTTCGATATCAAATAAAATGCATCGATGTCAACATATATCACCCACTCTTACTTTTGAGACTACTACATTTTTCCTAGGGAGTGTGGGACAAAGGTTGTGTAGAGAAATTGCACATGGGGGAGTTTGTTAAAGAGAAAGGACTATATTGAATTTTTTTTTTTCCCTCCACACTTGGCACATTGTATATTTTAAAATTTTAATAAATTACAATCAAATTCATCTAAACAACATTGTTTTTAAAAACAATTAATGCAGAGGTATGGAAGAGGCTCTCACGTGCTCCTACTGTACCTCCACATCACCATACCTTCACATTCAGAGCCACAGAACATAGTTTTGTGAACCAAATATTGGACTACCCATTAAGCAACCTCTACAAAGCTGGTTTGGATTTCAATATGAAATGAAACATGCCCATGTCTACATAGATCGCCCACTCTTATGTCAAAGAATGGCTTGTTCGATACAATATCGTGAACTAATTTAATTACTAGATAACATTTTTATTTTTTTTGCAAGAGCCTTTTTGACATTATAGTTTACAGGAGCTCAACTCTAGTCCACATTGGGGAGAATGCATTTATCTTTACAACTTAAGTATCAATATTTTGACAAGTGGTTTATGGATCAAATATTATTCTTTGGACCATGACTCTGTATTCAATTCTCATTCAAATTATGGTTACTTTGTGTTCAATTTCTAAGTTTCTTTACCAAATTTGAATTTTTTTTTATATATTACCTAATGTTCTGTGATTCAAAAATATACCAAATGTGAGGGACCACATTTAGAAGTGTGCAGAGAGAGGAAAGTTTTTGTTGTTTTATCTGAACAACCATTCTCCCGTTCCACACTCCTTGTTGCTCATATAGATTACAAAGACATTCCATTTACTATTGGATGATAACTATTTGATTGAAAAATGTCAGATCACAAATGCATTTTTTCTCTTTAAAAGTGTATTTGTAATATGTTCAAAATAAAATAACATGAATAACATGTCATATCTAGTTAGTAAGTAATATATATGTTCACAATTTAAAAAGTAATATGGCAACTGTAACTACTAGTTCTAGTTATGTTATCCATAGGAGCATTGACTAGGTTTTTATCATGCAATTTTTTGAATACATGTTTGATTACTTTTTTAGTGGAGTGGTTACAAAAGGATTTATTTCCTGGGCTATATGATTTTCATTCTACTAGTTGCATAACGTGAGGGATTTCCTTTGCGAGCTCATTTTGAATGCAGGTGAAAAATGTGTAGCATTGTTTGTTAGGTAAGGTGTGTATTGTTCGTTCTGTATGCGAGTACTTAGAGTGTTTATATGGTAGATGTGATCCTGTAGAAATTTGGTGTACATTTCAAAAAGTGGATAATATGAATCTACTAGAAACATTTATATATTATACATTAGCATCATGTAGATATTAGAATTGAATTTTTTCATGCTATGAAATCAAAATCTCTTTTTTTCTTATTTCCATATATTTGATCTAATTCATATCTTTGAAATGGGGATGATGAGCACAAGTAGAAAAAGTACAATTAAAGACAATGATAACTTTGCTAAGAGGTGTGTTTCTCTTCTATTTATTGTCATATGATTATTACATTGCATAGCTCTATCCTATATTTTTTTTATGTATTGTTACTGAAAATGACGCTTTTTCAATTTTCAGGAAAGATGTAATACTTAATGATTTGAATCAATCAAAACAACTACAAGCGAAAATGTACTCTGAATATTTATTTAAATCTTTTTTGCATTTGTATATTTGGTAATTTTTTAGTTTACTATATGTAACAAGGAACTTAGAAACTAAAATCTATTTATTATTTTACCTATATGTCATATCTCATTTTTTCTTCACTGTGGAAATCTTAGTATCATCTATAATGTTTTTTTAAGAAATCATTTGAGAGCAGTATTTGATAACAAGAAAAAGATATTGGATTCTAAGCACTAGTAGAAAATGATGAAATTGGTGACTAGGTGACTAAAAATGTTAGTCACTTGCAAATTATTGCAAGTGAATTACTACTAAATTTGAGCAATTTTAAGTGATCGAACTAAAAATGACTAACGTAAAAGACTAATTTAGATTAGTGATGAAATATGTGACTAGGTAATAAGTGACCAAACTAAAAGTGACTAACTAAAATGACTAATTTAGTCCCACTCCAAAATATTATGACTAGATAATAAGTGACAAAATTAATAATGATTAACATAAACAACACATATTCAAACCATGTAAACAAAACATATGAAAACCTTTATAGGTGTAGAGCCTCCATGCGTGTGTGTGAGGGAAGGTGTTTGATATATTATAGCTTGTTTCCCTTCATCACCAAATAGGTTTAGGCAATGAGTGGATTGGCCAAGCAACCTGTCATAATTCATTCCTTTGAGTTTTTGGGAAATCTCAAGATAAAGTCCAACTAGTGCTAGTAGATGGGCTCAAAGGTGTTTGATAGGGTTGTTAAACAAGATCACTAGATCCCAATGCAACAGAGGTGCCTTGGATTTGTTGAAAAGTAAAATACCCCGCGTGGCACCAAATGCGTGATTGATGCATGGTATGTACAAGCCTACCCATTCTTACTATGTAAAACATACTAATGACACTAAATTTCCCACATAGAGGCATAAGATGCCCTATAGAGGTCATGTCTGCTTCTTTCAGAACTAATTCTCAAAGTTTAATCATCAAAGATTCAAATAAGGCCTAAGCCACTTATGTTCCTATTTTGACCAAGTATACACTTGCAAGCATCATATGTGACTTGAAGTCCTCCTAATTTCATTAAGATCCAATGATGAGGCTCTAAGACCCAATCGTCGTGTGAAAAACCTTTGAATGGTTGACACATCCGTTCTAGATGCCAAATAATATCCATTGGAGTAAATGCTTAATGTGGTGGTTTGAAGCCCTCTTAATTATGGCCACCCAGTATTTAAGACTTAAGTCCCTTTCTTTTTTAATTTCCATCATTGGTCATAGTAAAGGCCATGAGATCCATTCTTATTATGAAAAACATACTAAATGCCCATATTCCCAACTAGAGGTCATGTTCATTGCAATTGAGCATGAGAAAGATTAATTTAGGAACTTAGACCCTTTTTTTCCTATCCTAACCATAACATAGACACTAAATCACATATGTGGTGAGAAATAATTCTTATCAAAGATCCATTAAAGAATATCTATGTGATTTTAAATTCTAGCTCATAGCCATTGCGACTAAAATGATTCTTGTAAGGCCTAATTCCCTTGTTTACCTACCCTACCTGTGGTACATTCCTTGAATCCTATACATGGTGTGAAAAAATTCCTAATGGAATTGATATCCCGTAGATCCCTAAAATTAGTTAGAGAATCTCTATGTGGTTGTTCAATGCCAAATTCATGGCCCTTGAGCATGAGAAGCTTCATTTTAGAAGTAAACACATTTTTCTCCTTTCTTCATACAAATTCTTATTATGCAAATAATAGTAATGGTGCCCATATTCCTAGTCTAAGGCCCTTTTTATGTCCATTGGCAAAGGCTTTGACATTTATTCGTAATGTGAAAAATGTGGTAATGTTGTACAAATATTAGTAAAGATAAAGTGATCCAGATTTAAACAGGAACGCAATAAAATACAGAGATAACCATCAAGATAGATATGTAGTGGAAATATTGCTTCATTTCATTACTGTAAAATATTGAAATATGCTTACAATAGAAATGGGAATAAACCAACTAGGGCAATGGTAGCTTATCTTTGAGAAGAGATGTGGTGGCTACATGCCTCTGAACTATGTTACAATGAGGCTCGAAGGCCTATTTATTGTTGAGAAACAATGGAAAACCCTTCACATCCCAAATACTAACCCTAGAAGATGAAATGCCAAACCGTGGGCCCTGTTTGGGTAAATTGGTACATCGATTTCTCGGGGTTGTAACTTTGGCACCTGATCTTCGTTTGATGCATACAATAACTCATTAGAAAGATTTATCCGAGAACTATAACTTTGGGAAGAGAAACATCAATCAATGGACCCATGTTGCTCCCATATTTCCCAAGAAACGTCATTTAGGGCCTCAGAATGACTCTAGAAGTTAAAGACCCGAAAAACTACTAAAAATAGTAAATTGTGCTACAATTACGAAAACTGAAAAACTAAAAGAGACAGTCATGGGGGTCCAAATGGGATAGATGGATGGCCACCAACATCCACCTGGATCATTCCTCCCCCCCTTCGGAAGCAATGGTCCCCATTGCGTTGAGTTCCTCCCTGAGATGAGGAAGCTGCTGCTGAGTTGGGTTTCTGGTGAGCTGTTCTGCAATCTTTGATGTGTCCAATAATGGTGGGAAGCATGGTCGACGATGTTCCACATTGAACACTCGGTGCAAGTGAAGGAATGGAGGAATGTTGTGCTCCAAAGCATTGTTTCCCATAGCCTTGGTAATGCTGTAAGGACCATGTCGGAGTGGTCTGAGCTTTTGATGGGCTCTTGTTAGGCGTTCTTTCTGCAGATGCAACCAAACTTTGTTGCCCACCTGAAGCTTGTGTGGTACCCCTGTGGGTGAGGAGAAGTTGCTCATGTGTTCTGTCATGACTGTATCCCTTTGCTGCTGCTGCTGTGTGGAGGAACCTGTTGCAGGGGTCATGGATGTGGAAACGATCTTCCCCTTACTTTGGGAGTGAACCAGACAAATGAATTTATTGGTCTAGGAGATGAGCTTGCTACCTTTCTTAGCAGTGATCAAAGAGGTGGTGATAGGTGGGGCTACCTCCGGTATCCTGTATAATTAAACATCCAAAGAAATAATAATGGTGTGAGGCCTTGACTCATACACAACATGTTGCCTCCACAAGTATGGCTGGCCTAATAGTGCATCACAAACATCTAGAGGTGTAACATCACACAATACCTCATATGTGAAGGGCTTGATGCTGTAGGAAAGGTGCCAGTGTTGGCAAACTTTGAGATCTCGTCCTTCATGAAGCCACCCGATACTGTATGACTGTGGTTGTGGTGTATTCGGTAGGCCCAACTGCTTCATGACCTCCACTAAAACGAGGTTATTTTGGCTGTCACTGTTGACAATGAATTGCAGCGGCGAACCCTTCAACCCACATTTGTGAGTGGAAAAGATGCTTCCCTTCCTCTAGATCTTTAGGCTCATTTTTCTGGATCTTGGTGGTGGCAATAGTGGCACTAGGAGCTGCATTAATGATCTACTTCCCTTTGCCATTCCCCTTGTTGGTTCTAGCTCAGGGTCAGAACATACATCTAATTCGGAAGCCTTCAACTCAGCCACTAGCGACTGCTTGGTCTGACACTCGTGTTGTGAGTGGGGCTCTTGTGGAACTCACACCACTTTCCTGTGTCCTTTTTTGACTTCATGGTGTTGTTATTTTCTTGCGGCTTCAATTGGTTATCTTGGGTAACCCCACCTTGGCTTTGTCCTTTGGTCTTCAGATTCACAGATCCAAAGTCTCGCTTCTTCTGTTTGAACTTTTGCTCGATTTTGACAGCGTATCGGTACATCATGCCAAGTGAGGAGATGTTCAGGAACTCCATCTCTTCCTAGATGTATCTATGTAGGTAGCCATGGTATTTGGGTACCAGATGCAGATCATAATATTTGATACCCAACTGTGTGCGAATGGTATGAAAAATGTTGGTGAACTCTGGCACATATTGGTCCCTTCCCTGTTGCAGTGTGGTCCACTTTATGGATTTGTCCTCCTAGCTTTTGACAGGGTAGTACTGCTCCTTGATGGCATCCCGAAATGAATCCCAAGTGGGTGCAGCTGAAAATAGTGAGGTTGTGCTTTCATCCTTCTGCTCATAGTAGGTTTCCCAGCAGTGCTTGATGTGGGGGGCTACTTTGAGAAGAGCGAAAATAATCTTTTCCCGACTCGAAAATTCATGAATAGAAAAATACCCATCTAGTAGATTTAACCATTTATCTATAGCATCTACATCTATTTGACCCCCGAAGATGGGGATTTCAAAATTAACTTGTACCTTAAATGGTGTGGCATTTCCAGAGTAGTTTTTGGAAGCTGATGCATTGCCCCTGGGTAGCCGCTAAAGGATCTGGGCAAAGTTGTCCATCATCACGTTCCTTTGTCACTCGAGGGCTTCTTCGAGCAAGACTTTGATAGGATCTCCTGCTCCCTCATATTTCTTTTCATCTTCCATGGGAGGCCGTCAGGATTTACGAGGCTGGTCCTGCAAAGGTTCGACCATTTCAAGCCCTAACTCCTTATATCTTGACCTCGTTGGGGACATGCAAAGAAAAATAGAGAAAAAGAAGACCACTCTGATAACACTGATATGGATTTAAATAGGAACAAAATAAAATATATAGATAACCATAAAGATAGATATGCAGTAGAAATAATACTTCATTTCATTACTCTAAAATATTGAAATATGCTTACAACAGAAATGGGAATAAACCAGCTAAGGCGATGGTAACTTATCTCTGAGAAGAGATGTGGTGGCTACATGCCTTTAAACTATGTTACAATGAGGCTCAAAGGCCTATTTATTGTTGAGAAATAATGGAAAACCCTTCACATCCCAAAACCTAACCCTAGAAGATGAAACGCCAAACTGTAGGCCCCGTTTGGGTAAATTGGTACATCAATTTCCCAGGGTCGTAACTTTGGCACCCGATCTCTGTTTGATGTGTACAATAGCTCGTTAGAAAGATATATTAGAGAACATAACTTTGGGAAGAGAACTTCCAAAAAAAACATTGTTTAGGGCCTCAAAATGGCTCCGGAAGTTTAGGACTGGAACTGCTAAAAATAGTAAATTGTGCTACAATTACGAAAACTGAAAAACTGAAAGAGATAGTCATGGGGATCCAAATGGGATAGATGGGTGGCCACCAACATCCACCTGGATCATAAAGGCCCCAAAACAAATTCCCCAATTGGTCATAACCTCTCATAATGCTAAATTTGGGTAGTAAGCCTCATTGTGATAGGTGGAAGCTTAGTTCAAAAAATTAATTATTGTGAAACCTTTAGAAGGGGGCATTTTATCATACCATTATGTGTCTATGTTGAAACAAGAACAAATATTAACATGATTTTAATCTTGAGTCGTTTAGTTTGTCTCAATAAACAACTACAGATTGAAGAAGGTTATAGTCTTTGACACAAATACATGGAGTATTCTTTAAGTGCGATTCTTTTGAGTTTTCAACAAATTTCTCACTGGAATCTGACGAAAAGAATTGTGGCCAAACCTTGATTTGTGTTGTTTAAATTGGTTTTTTGACTGCATATATGGATTGAACACCCTAAAAAATCGTTGGGGCTCTTTGACTGTAAAGAGATCACTTGTCAAACTTGTGATTTCAATAAATCCCTTTAAGATTTTAGACAAATTAGATCGGAAAATAAAGTAGAAAACTTCCAAAAAATTGCGCTTAAAGGTTACTCACCTATAAATATCGTTGTATAGAACCACTAATTATATTTTTTGAAACTTAAGATTTACATATTAAATGGTTTATATCTAATTTAATATCTTGTTTATTTTTATTGAATCCTTAATTTAATACTTTGCATAATTTTTTGTTTTAAATATTGTTATTGACATTTAAATTTTAGAAATTTTATTTTAGATAATTGTATATATAATAATTTTATAAACATTATTATCTTATATTATTGTTTTTTTCCTCATATACCCACTATTACTAATTATTATGTAATTGGTGATTATAAAAAATATTTGTATTGATTTTATTGTTATTATTAAAAACGTATCTGTATTTCATTTTATTTGTTAGTTTATGCGGGTGGTATCACATTGACCTACAAGTTCTCTACAACCGTACATGCCCTGCATCCATGCCTTGCATCCATCGACAATGTTTCCCTGCTCATTGCCGCACAGGAAACCTAGAGGACAATGACTCATTTCACCATTCCTGCAATTAGATAGATCATTAATGAGATGATCCACGGAAGCCCAACATACTTGTAAGTGATTTTCCATTTCTGTATGCTCTACAAACTTACCAATTTACATTTTTTTCCTCTATAATATAGCACCATAGTTAATTCTTCATAGAATTTTGAATCTATTGATTTTGGGTTTTAATGGAAGCACAACTACAAAGGTTTTTGGAGTTAGAAGCAGCAAGGTGTGTGTGATATT
This sequence comes from Pinus taeda, assembly GCA_000404065.3. NCBI lineage: Eukaryota > Viridiplantae > Streptophyta > Pinopsida > Pinales > Pinaceae > Pinus > Pinus taeda. The sequence goes on from APFE031578184.1 coordinate 43,030, forward strand.
TGATGTCATTGGGATTATGATGGTGGGAGTGGTATTTCCAGTGCCATACATGATGTTAACCAAAAAAAAAAATCATCCCCACCTCATTTTTTTACTCCAAAAAGACGTAGGTGCACCCATGCCTCATTCTTCTAATTTTCATGAATGCAAATGAATTATTTTTTAAAGCTTTCGCAACCTCGAAGAGGCTATGGAGAACCTATTTTAAATGTGTCTTTTTTGTCCATATCGAGTACATCCAATGCATAAATTATATGGTGAATATCAAAGCCTCATTAAAATTGGTCTATGTTACTGTTCATATTCAATTCACTTAATGGATAGTGGAATTAGCCCATATAGAACTAGGCTTTAGGTGGCCTTGTGCAAGCATGTATATTCAATTCACCCAAGACATGGTCTATTTGGTGCATATGAAACCTTAGTTTCAGTGGGTCACGGGTCTTTATTTGTGTTCACATTCAATTCATCAATTACATCACCATCTAGATGGTGCATTTCAAACTCTGATTTAAATGGGTCTTTGCCAGTGTCCATATTCAGTCCAGCCAATGCACCATTATATAATCTCGCACAAAACCAATGTGTTGGCGGAGTGAGCACATCGATTCTCTTGATGTAATAATAAATTTGAACAAAAACACAACATTCGAATATTGACCTCAATTCTCTTGATGTAATAATAAATTTGAACAAAACCACAACATTTGAATATTGAGATGACATATTAATTCAATAAAATAAGCTTTCCCACAAAAATTGATTGAATTTGAGAATTTGGGGGAAGAGACATTATAATTCACAAGAGCACTAAGCTCGAGAAATTGGAACAACATTTAATTTTCCAATCCAAGAAACAAAGATGGACTAATTTAAATTAATGTGAAACTCAATGCATCATCTAGATGCCTCATATTCAACCCAAGTTTAAATGGCCATGTAATAGTGTCTAGTGTCAATTTCCCCCCTGATTAGTATAGATTGTTCATATCAAATTTGGGTTTAAATGGACCTATGCTAGTGTCCCTGTTCAATTAATCCATTGCATCATCTAGGTGGTGCATATCAAACCTAGGTTCAAATGAGTTTGTATTATTTTCCATATTCAATGCATGATTACACAGATGTGATACACGTTGTGGGATCCCTCATGAGTTTCGTAGAGTAGCTTGCTTCTCTTCGAATAATAATAAAATTAGGAAATATATGCCACTTGGATATAAATGGCACATCAATCCAGTAAAAGAAACTATGCCCACAGGAAATCAATTAGGGTCATTCGGAAGGGGAGTCATTGAAAACCTCAAGGAAATTGCAGTTGTTATTTGTAGAGGAAAATCTTGGGAAATGAAACATTGGAACAACACTTGTTTATCCAATCCAAACAACAAAGGTGAACTAATTGAAATTTAAATGAATATGAGATACAAATAATCAAAATGGGATTTTCTTAACAGGGAATTGAAGACACTTGTAGGCACATTTCTAATACCATTCAACACATATAGAATTACTTTCTTGCCATAGGAAGAAAGATCATAATTAATATTTATGAAAAATGACATAGGTCTTGACTATACCCAAAAGGAGTGTAACTCCTTAAAGTGGATGACCAGTTCACTTATAGGTTCTTATGGTGATAAAAGTTTGCAAAACTTTGGCTTTAAAGCTCACATTTAGTACAATTAGAAGATATGTTTCAAAGATTAATGAATCAACAATATTACTATTATTTTATGGGGTGAATCAGTGATTCATCACTACCAGGTCTGATAGGTTGATGATTTATGAGGTATAATTCCTTGTATTTTATATATTAATGACTTGGTATGAAGAAAATAATAGCTGACTTTGATTTCCATCTCAGCTCAATGTTATCTAAATGGGTCCAGTGATTGAACTTATTGAGGTGAAAAACTAGAATCAGATTAGAACCGATAAAAAAATGTAAACAAAAACAAGTTGACCAAAAAATGCATAAATTTTCAAATTT
>APFE031578184.1:48976-72726 GCA_000404065.3 Pinus taeda
TTTCCTAGATATGTTTTATGACTACTTATTTCATTTAGATTTATAGTTATGTCTTAACTTATCATTTATTTTTCCCTTTTGTTGGAGATGCATTATGTACTCCCTTTACAATTTTTAGTGCATGTTGTAATCATGGGCTCCATTGACATAATTTGGTGCATTGTAGCACACTAAGAAGCATGTCTTCTAACTCTTTCAATCTTGCATCAAACTCTATTTATTTTGTTGCTTCTTCTACTGACATGGTCTCTTCTTCTACCCTTTTCATGGCAATAGTAGTTGAATCTTCACTTATCACATATAATATTTACTGAAGAAGAATACATGACACTGAGTTATTATTTCTTTGAATCATTAATTGGATTTAAAGGTCCTAAAATTGCAGGTTTCATTTATACCATATCTTTGAGTTTGTAACTATTAAAACTACTGATGCTTTTTTCTTTGCAATAGTAATCATTTGAGTTCTATTAAAGCATTTTCCTGAAATTGAGAGGAAATTTGTGTCTTGCCCCCATTAAACTTACAATGTTGGAAACATCTATCCCTCTTGGATATTGTAGGGCTCTAAGGGATTCTATAATCACCCTAGCCAATGATTGCTTCCAATTGTTGAAAAAATTCTTGAATGATTAGTTCAATAAGGGAAAATTCCTTCTGGGAATGGTAGCATGAAATATACCCTCAGGTTGGATGTGATGGATAACTTTTCTCCCAAGTACAAGAAAGCATATGCCATTGTTTTCAATACAGGGAATTGATGGAGCCATGGCAACACTTCTCGAAGATATCTATCCTCTTCTTATTTTTTCCATAAAACATTTGTAGTGACAACCAGTGAGAGCTAGGGTCTCAATGGCATAGTTTTTTTTAATTTGATTATTACTCTCTAGGCCATTTGAGAATCATTTTATATCAAGGTTGTTTTGAACCTATATCAGGAAGGACTATTATCAAGAAGGGAACAATGTCTATGGACTACTGGATGGACTTGAATTATTTAGGAATGCTATTAGGACATGGGGTCATTGGTTAGATAGCTGCATTGATTCAAGAAGAACATAGGTTTTCTTTCGGGAATACTCAACCTCTCATTTCAAGTAACAACCCAAATGTCGCACTGAACACTTTGGGTTGGCCATTAAATCTAGTAATCTATGTATATTTTTGCAATATAAGTCATGGTGACGTCTGTCAAAAACCTATGAATATAATTTTTTTGCTTAAATATCTACAATGCAATGGAGGGAAATGGAAATCGGTATGCTAAATACTTCAAAATTGCAGATCTTTTTTTGTTTTCTTAGGTGTTATTCATGTTTTAAATTGGGAAGTTATTATGTTTATTGCAGGACAACAATTGCAGTGTGGAATTTATGAGGGAACCTTTATTAGTTCAAGAAGGGAAAATGTCTTATGGGAATGGTAGCATGAAAGAGACCCTCAGGTTGGGTTTGATGGATAACTTTACTCCCAAGTACAACAAAGGAGATATCATTTTTTTCAATACAAGGTATTGGTGGATCGATGGCAAAACTTCTCGAGGGTATTTGTCCTCTTCTTCTTCTTGCCATAACACATATGTAGTGAGAGCCAGTGAGAACCAAGGAATCAGTGGCATAGTTTTTTTTAATTTTATTTTTACTTTCTCTAGGCCATTTGAGATTCATTTTTATATCATGATTGTGTTGACCCTATAACAGGAAGGACTATTATCAAGAAGGGAGCAATGTCTATCCACTACTATATGGGCTTGAAGAATTTAGGAAGGTTATTAGGACGTGAGGTCGTTGGTTAGATAATAACATTGATTCAAGAAGAACACAAGTTCTCGTGCGGGGAGACTCAACCTGTCATTTCAGGTAACAACCCAAATGGAACACTGAATACTTTAGGGTGGCCATTAAATCTAGTAACCTCTGTAGCGTTTTGTAATATATGTCATGGTGACCTCTGTCAAAAACCTATTAGTATGACTTTTTTTGCTTAAATATCTACAATGCAGGGGAGAGAAATGGAATTTTGTCAGCTGAATACTTCAAAATTGCAGGTCTTATTTTTGTTTTGTTGGGTGTTATTCATTTTTTACATTGGGAAGTTATTATTTTTGTTGCAGGACTACAATTACAGTGTGGAATTTTTGAGGGCATCTTTCTTAGATCAAGAAGGGAAAATGCCTTCTCGTAATGGTAGCATGAAAGAGACCCTATGGTTGGATGTGATGGATAACTCTGCTCCCAAGTACAAGAAAGCAGATGTCATTATTTTCAATACAGGGCATTGGTGGAGCTATCGCAAAACTTCTCGAGGGTATTTTTCCTCTTCTTGTTTTTGTCATAACACATATGTAGTGAGAGCCAGAGAGAGCTAGCGTTTCAGTGGCATAGTTTTGTTTAATTTGATTATTACTTTCTCTAGGCCATTTGAGATTCATTTTTGTATCATGTTTGTATTGAACCTATAATAGGGAGGACTATTATTAAGAAGGGAACAATGTATATCCACTGCTGGATGGGCTTGAAGCATTTAGGAAGGCTATCAAGACATGGGGTCATTGGTTAGATAGAAACGTTAATTGAAGAATAACACAAGTTTTCTTTCAAGGATACTCAACCTCTCATTTCAGGTAACAACCCAAATGGCACACTAAACACTTTAGGATGGCCATTAAATCTAGTAATCTTTGTATCTTTTTGCAATATAAGTCATGGTGACCTCTGTCAAAAACCTATGAATTTAAATTTTTTGCTTAAATTTCTGCAATGCAGTGGAGGGAAATGGAATTTAGGTGGGAAGTGCCACAAAGAATCTCAACCAATTTTCAACAAGAGTTATATCAAACAATACCTGTCAATGATGGATGTACTAGACTTTGTGATGAAGGAGATAACGACACCTGTAACCTACCTAAACATTACCAGAATCACAGATTACTGCAAGAATGCTCATCCTTCTATTTACTGCAAGAAATACCTTTCTCAAAACGAGAAACTGACTCCAGAAAAGTATCAAGATTGCAGTCGTTGGTTCTTACCGACAGTTCTAGGTAAATGGAATGAACTCTTGTATGCATCATTATTAATGACAAGGCAATGTTTATGGGCACTCTAACCATACCATGCATTTTTCTTAATTCAAACTATACTAGAATTCTTCTATTAGCCTTGAAAAAGGTACAGATTGTTAGGTACCTAAACCAGAGTGAATATTAGCGAGTTAGCAGTTACTTATTTCATTGGTACTTTATGACTATTTTTCCCCAATCATTCTAGGGAAGGGCCAGTGAAAACACAAAACACCAACAATGCAAGGAGAGCTCCTTTTTGTAGGTGTACCCATTTCTCTCTTTAAATGAAAGGTTGGTTAAAAAAGAGTGTTTGAGAAGATTCTGATGTATGAATCAATTAATATACTCAAATCACTCAATTCCTTTCAAATTCCACTTCTTGTAGCTATGTGTTGAGCTAAGTTTCGTGTTAAGAAATTTACCCAAGAACACAAATTAATTACAGAGAATTACTGAGAGGAATAAATATAAAAATAACCAGTAGCAACCATAAAAACATAAACACACATGTTTATCTGGGAAAACCCCAAATCCAGGGAGAAACCTGATCATAATAAAATTTCATTATCCTTGGCCAAAACCCTGGCCAATCCGGCCAACTAAGCCTTCACCTCTCACCTCCAGGCCTTGCATTATAATGAAGTCCTTCCAGCGTTTTATAAGCTCCATTACATATAATACCACGGGCAGAATACTATGGGTGCACAATACCATGTGTCCCAAAACCATCACTGTTCAACCTGGTCAACTTTGACTCTATCCTGAGTCAAGTTTACCTAACAATTTCCCCCTTAAACTTGACTTGGGGTTCCTTGACTAACTCCAGCCAAACCTGCGAAGTGAGACAATCCCGCTCACTCTAGCTCTTACCCCCCTTAGAGTTTTTACCTAGGGTATTGTTAACTCGACATCCCCCTATCACTTAGGTCTAACCTAGACTTTACCGGTGATCACCGGGGGTACACATGCCTTATCAAGTCTTACAGTAGTATGCCCATTTACATGCAATAATTTTTACTTCATTAATTTTTTTTTTTGTTTATTGTTGCTGCGATTATGATCCATCCTCTCTCAATTTGATTTGCTCAAAAGCTTCTATCAAACCACTCCAACTGCAAGCCTGACTAGAACCTTGTAGATTCCAGCACTGGTGGCCTCACGTAGCAGAAAACGAACAATTTTTGAAGTTGCATGAACAATTTTCTTCTGCTGACCTTCTTTAAATAACCACGTGAATCCCAAACAATTCCTCAACATGTGCCAAACCGGTAAATATTGCAAATGCACTGTGATCCCTGGCAGCTACGGCACTATCTTCCACACATTCTCCTCGAAGTTCTTCTGCGTACGATTGTTCCACCATTATTTTCAGACCCAGACCTATAAAAAGGCTGCATTGATCTCATGAGGCACTATAAACCCCTAGCATCAAAGAATCGCTTTGAAGCCAATATCTGGCTCTGATACCAGTTGTTAAGAAATTTACTGCATAACATAAATAATTACTGAGAGGAATATATATAAGAAAATAACTAGCAACAACCATAAACACATAAACACAAATGTTTATCCAGGAAAAACCCAACTTAATAAGATCTCATTAGCATTGGCTAAAACCCTGACCAATCCGGTCAAGTGAGCCTTCACCACTCACCTCCAAGGTTTTGCATTACAATGAAGTCCTTCCAGCCTTTTATAAGATCCATTACATATAATACCACGGGCAAAATACTATGGGTGCACAATACCATGTGCTCCAAAACCATCACTGTTCAACCTGGTCAACTTTGACTCTATCCTGAGTCAAGTTTACCTAACATTTTGACAGCTTTGAATCACATGAAGTACATTTTCTAAGGATTTTATGTTTGTTATTAAAACAATGGAACATTTTTTGTCCTTTCGCCTTTAGTTAATTTAGTTTGGAAATAAATATCTATAATATTATTCTTGAGCTCATTGACGTGCCTTTATCCTTGTATTAGGACTTTGTCTGTCTCATAGAGAAGTATAAAAGGCTACAAAAGGTAAAGTATCGTCAACCCTTGTGGCATCAATCAAGAGGGTTTGAAAAAGAGTAGTGATTGGGGTTTTTCATTTAGCATATTCTTAGTGAAGGTAAAGGATCAACCTATGCACGTATCTGAGATTTGTTTATCAAAGGAAAGGGGGTTCATGACAAATAAATATCATTCCAAGTATCTTGAAATCTAAAACTCCATGTTCTAAAATTCTAGGAGTTTCTTAGGGAACTTCAACAATTACAATAGATTTGTTACACTTTGTAATGCTTGAAGAGATAGGATGGCTAAGAAAAGACAAACATGTACGTGTGGATCCCTCCTATCCCCATTAACATTAAAATAACATTATTCAGGTGATTATTCAATGCATCAAGCTATCTCTTTTTGAAATTGTCTAAGACAAGAAAAATTTTCTGGTTCTTCCTTCAAAACAGCGAAATCTGATATCCTATTATTCTAGCCTCAAATTGTTTGTAGTAACCTCAAGTCTTTCATTAAGACTACTGTGTAGATGTATCATATCTACAACTTGCAAATATCATCAAAAAATCTCATTTGTATGGCAATCTATGCTATGTTCTCAATTCACAACATGCTTGTTAGTCATCATATGCAACTCAAATATGGATGGCTTTACAAAATTGATATAGCAGTGAGGCAACATTACATTGGCACAACATCATAGTATGACTCCATTTATATTTTTCCAGATGTTTCTAATGAATTAAAAAATATTAATAGGTATAGTATTGCATATGCTCGTTAAACCTTTTATGGTATTTTGGATATATGGTATCTTGAATACATATATACTATGATGTCAATATCTTGTAGCATTTTTGAGATATATGCTGAAATATGATCTCCAATGAAATCCTAATGACTATAAGACATCTTATGATTGAAAAAAGTATTGACAATGTTGATAATAAACATAACATGTCTCTTAGTTATTTCATTTAGTTCACAAATATAATTGTGAATTGACATATATTTACTATTTACTCTAGAAAGTCGGTTGGTATATCTCATTGTACATTCTATCTCAGCTATCAGCTAATTAAGGAAGGGTTTGTTCAAAAATGAGGTATAACAGATATAAGGGAAGTCTCCCAGATTGATCTGGTAGTCAATTCCACAAGATTTTTGATAAAATCAAATCTTCTATAGTAAAGGGTTCAGTTGAAGCAAAATTTCAGTAGTTAGAGGATTAATCCCTGTAGAAGTCATGTTCAACAATAAGAAGATTGGACTCTATCTAGCAGTAGTCCCATTATTTTTAGGATTTCTCCATTGTTGTAGAAGTCTGGTGGAAGGATGAATTAATTTAAGTCTGGTAATAAAGCTCTTCTTTGATATGACTGGAGATGTTTGGAACAATACTAATAAAAACTAGTCACCTTGGCTTAATAAAAATTGGAGCAAATCATTCCGAAGCAATCTTAGATCAAGCCTCCTGGAATATCCATGCAGTTATAGTACCTGTAATATTGAGGTACTATCAATACAACATATTAATATATCATACTAAAGAAGAGGAGCAAAGTTGAATGTCCAACTTAGGTAAGACCTCAGAGGGAGCTATGAAATCCCTGTCAGAATGGACAACCTTGGCACTTTGTACAATTGCAGACAAACTCGATATATATGCTTTGGGAAAGATCATTTGTCTCCAGATGTAGTGGGTTTAGAAGATGATCCTCTCCAGAGGGAGTTGTTTTTTTTAAAAGGCCTTCATGAAAAAAGAAAAAAAACAAGTCTGATGAAATGAGGAAGTTACTATCGAGACATAGAGAACTTGAGAAGATCATGGTAGACTCCCTGATATTTCACCTCAAGAGGATAGGACCATGAAAGGATCCTCTCTTTCATAATTTACTTATGATTCCTATAATGCTCCCTTAGGAATTTGAGGAAAATGAATAAGAGACTGATGACTACAGAATTGATATAGCAGTGAGGGAACTTTACATTGGCACAACATCATAGTATGACTCAATTTATACTTTTCACAATGTTTCTAATGAACTAAAAAATATTAATAGGTATCGGACTGCATATGCTTGTTAAGCCTTTCATGGTATTTTGGATATAAGGAAACTTGAATACATATATACTATGATGTCAATATCCTGTAGCATTTTTGAGATATATGTTGAAATTTCATCTCCAATAAAATCCTAATGACTATAAGACATATTATGATTGACAAAAGTATTGACAACATTGATAATAAAGACAACATCTCTCTTAGTTATTTCATTCAGCTCACAAATATAATTGTGAACTGACTTAAATTTAGTATTTACTCCGGGAGGTCCGTTGGTATATCTCATTGTACATTCTATCTCAACTAATTAAGGAAGGGTTTGTTCAAAACTGAGGTATAGAAGATATAAGGGAAGTCTCCCAGATTGATCTAGCAGTCAATTCCACAAGATTTTTATAAAATAAAATCTTCTATAGTAAAGGGTTTAGTTGAAGAAAACTTTCAACAGTTAAAGGATTAATCTCTGTAGAATTCTTGTTCAACAATAATAATATTGGTATCTATCTAGCAGTAATCCCATTATGTTCAAAATTTATCCATTGTTGCTGAACTTTGGTGGAAGGACGACTTAATTTAAGTCTGTTAATAAAGGTCCTATTTGATATGACTAGAGATGTTTGGAACAATACTATAAAGGCTATTTCCCTTGGTTTAATAAGAATTGGAGAAAATTATTGCAAAGGAATCCCAGATCAAGCCTCTTGGAATCTCCATGTAGTCAGAGTACTTGTAATATTGAGGTACTACCAATACAAAATATTAATATCTCATACTAAAGAAAATGAGAAAAGTTGAATGTCCAACTTAGCTAAGACCTGAGAGGGAGCTATAAAATCCCTATCAGAATGGACAACCTTGGCACTTTGTACAATTGCAAAAAAACTCAATAACTATGCTTTGGGAAAGATCATTTTTCTCTAGATATAGTGGGTTCAGGAGTTGCTATCAAGATATAGACAACTTGATAAGATCCTGGTAGACTCCCTGATATTTCACCTCAAAAGGATAGGACCATGAAAGGATCCTCTCTTGAATTATTGACTTATGATGACTATAAAGATCCTTTGAAGCCCCCTTAGCAATTTGAGGAAAATGAATAAGAGATTGATGATTACAAATTTAGTCTCAAAGATTCTATTGACCTTTCCCAACAAACAATATCCCTATTTATGGAAGAGAAGTGCCCAAATTATGACATGTTTGATTACATCAAATTACTATTTACAAAGAGGATGGATCTCATGATGATTAGGAAGCTAGAGATACACTTTGAAAAGACCAGCTTAGGCTTGTGGTCCCTCTAAGAAGGAGTAAGAATGTCAAATATTTTGTTCAACAAGATATGAAAATAGTAGAGGATTACTGAGTACTACCAAGATCTCTACCATATACAAATCTATAGAAAAGGACTGGAAAATAAATGCAAAGTTAGTTTCAACAACCCATGAGATGGGAGCCCCATCAACTAAAACTAGATCATAACTTATAATAGACAACAACAAGAAGGCTTGGGTATGGTGGCACTAATGCAGTATCACAATCATGATTATCAGGGTAGTCACGAGAGAAAATAAATGTCTATCTCGAGCAGGAATGAGTTGGGAATATGGAACAAGAAGTAAATATAAATAGGTGTATTTCTCTCCTTTATACACCTTTAATCACTTACCTATCAGAAATATGGGGCAAGAACTAAACAACGGAAGGAATAGTTCTCTCCTTTGTCTGGCCATACTATCTCCAATTTTGTGTGTTGGGCTTCGCTTTCCTCTTAGAAACTTTATATGTTCTCGCATCAGTTGACGGTTGAGATAGATCACCATCTTCCCCTAGCAGAAATGATTTGCAGACTTTTCTCATTGCATGAGGTAGAGAATAAGGAGAGCTTTATGTTTAAATATCCTATCTAAATGAGATAAGAGGGAGGTTTGATTTCATCTATAGGATCTTGGGTAGAATTTTATCAATATTCTTCAAGCACTTAAATCATCAATGCCTTGCCTTGAAAATTAGAGATACATTTTCTCTAAGATTGTGCCTATTTCATAGCAATTCTAGAGAACCTACCCACAATGCCTCCTCTTTTAATCAGATCCAGGACAATGGGGGATTCGAATTCTTCATGACACTTGGTTGGAAAATGTAGGAACCATCCATCATTTCTCCATAGCCCATACCACAGAGGCTCTGGACTATTCCACATTGAGGGTACCTATGAGAAACAAAGCTTCTCAAAAGCATCACCACTGGAGAACTCCTACTCGGAGAAGCATTACCAGTCTATCCCCATCTAGTAGGAGTTCTTAAACACTATATGTGAGGAGTGGTTCTACTTCTTCGGCCTCCACTTCCACTAATAATCAAGAGCAGTTTGATTTCAACCAGGATTACTCACCACAACCCTATTAGTCCATGCATATTTATAGCTTAAATTATTTGTCATACACGTGGTGTCAATGTCCATACCATTAAGCTGGATGATGAGAAGGAATATCTACCTCCTCTATTGGTAGTGGCATCTTAGTTGAGGTAATGTTTCCTTTACTTCCCCTTCTTCACTTTCTAGGTTTTTCCTTCTGAAGACAACACCCTTGTACATCAATTTTTATCTCATTTGATGTTGCTCTTGTACTCATTGTTCATTTCATTTTAAATGGGATTTTATTTTTCCCTCCTATATTTTAATTGGCTACAATTGTTGGTTGCCAGTAATTCCTTAGGTCATATTAAGTTACAAATCTGATCAAACTTTGACTAGATTTGTCTTGCCCATATGAACTATACAGACACATGTATGGATACCAAACACACATTGGAAAGAGAAAAACGACTGTAATATAGATGTTTGACCTTCCCATACAAACTATATGGACACATGTACGGATTGTCTATATAAATGTATGGATATAAACAATATTGTCTGTATGATTGTACAAATTTGTATTGTGCTATCCATGCAAAAGGAAAAGATTAGGGGATCCTACAGTTCATTGAAATCAAATGAAAAAGTCCATGTAAACACAAATAATATCTATCTTGATTGCAATTTGATATAGATGTGACAATGTGTTTACATTCCAAGTTATGAATCATAGTGTTTAAACTGTAAATTGGGCTTTCCAAGTGACTACTAATATGGTTGTGTGTACCTAGATGTAGGAAAATCGCAACATGGATTGGTCATGAGGAGTTCACGCAAATCCATATCCAGATATTGGTTGGAAAATTCCACATGCTAGCTTGGGAATTGATGCCCAATGGGAGATGTGGGTAGTAGAGGTAAAGTTAGCATGGAGGACAAAGTGGATCTTCTTGGCATTCCTGTGTTTTGTGCACATTCTATGCCATTTTCTTTGTGCCCAATGGCTATGTTGTCTAAAACTTGCAGAAGGAAAATACCAGGGGATCATATAGTTCATTGGAATCAAATGAAAAAGTCCATGTAAACACAAATAATAGCTATCTTGATTGCAGTTTGATGTAGATGAGACAATGTGTTTACATTCCAAGTTACGAATCACAATGTTTAAACCTTAAATTGGACTTTCCAAGTGACTACTTATCAGGTTGCATGTACCTAGATGTAGGCTACCCTCAACATGGATTTATCTTGGAAAATGTCACCTACTAGCTTGCACATTAATGCCCAATGGAATATTTGGGGAGTAGAGGTAAAGTTTGCATGGAGGACAAAGTGGATAGCCTGCCAATTATGATGGATCTTATAGAAAAGGACTAGACAATGAATGCAAAGTCAATTTCAAGGACATGTTCCGGTTGGAGCTAGATTGAACCTTCTTCATCCAATTCAGGTAGACTAGTTTGAATTATACAATTGTTCCCCACCACTTTCTTGAGGCATGGTACATGGAAGACGAGATGGATTTTTGCAATGGGTGGCAAGGTTGGCTTATAGGTTACTTTGCCAATGCGCCGAAGTATTTGATAAGGTCCATAGAATTTTGGAGATAATTTCTGACGACCCTTGTCTTTGAGTGATGTTTGCTTATATGGTTGCAGCCTCAAGAATACCTCATTTCTTTCTTGAAATGTTCACTCTGAATGATGTTGGTCTGCATGTTGCTTCATGCGATTCTAAGCTTGATGGAGATTATCTTTGAGATGAGCTAGCATGGTTGCACAGTTCTATAGGATTTGATCCACTGCTTGCACCTTAGAGCATCCAGGGATCTAAGAAGTAGGTGAAGGGGTAGAGTTGGCCATAAACTACTTCACATGGAGTCATCTTGGTGACAATATGATAGTTAGTATTATACCACCATTCAGCTAAAGGTAACCACTGTACCCATTGATGTTGCTTTTCTAAAGTATAGCACCTAAGGTAGGTCTCCAGACATTTGTTGACGGCTTCATTTTTACGATCCATTTGGGGATGATAGGAAGTACTTAGTTGTAGTTGGGCGCATTGTAGCTTGAAAATCTCCTGCCAAAAGTTACTGGTGAAGATCGGGTCATGATCAGAAACAATGGAAGTGGGCATGCCATGCAATTTGAAGATTTGGTCCATGAAATATTGAACCACCAAAGTGGGTGTAAAAGGGTGGGGTAGGGGGGGGAAATGAGCATATTTAGAAAGTCTATCCACAACCACCATGATGATTGACTTGTTGCGTGACTTCGGAAGACAAGTAATGAAATCCATAGAAACATCCGTCCAGATTGAGGCAGGGATGGGCAATGGTTGTAAAGTGCGTGGAAACTTGACTGTTTCTCCTTTGTGGCACTGACACACATCACATTCAGATACAAAAGTAAGAATTTCCATTTTCACACATGTCCAAAAGAAGGAACGACGAGTGCGAGCATAAGTCTTCTGAAAGCCTACATGGCCTACAGCAGGAGATGAGTGCAACTATGCCAAAATGTACATTTTGAGGGTGGAAGTTAGTGATATCACTACTCGGTCCTTGTAGTAAAGAATGTCATCCTTCCAAGATTAGCTCATTGTGGAGTTAGGATATGCTTGAGAGTTATTAATGATTTGGGAGAGTGAAGGATGTGAAAACCATTCCTTGTGAGCTTCTTCAATCCAATCTAGAATGGGCAGAGAGATTGCTAGCAGGGTGTTGTCCTCCTCAAATTGGCATGATAAAGCATATGCTATGACATTTTTGCGCCCTTTCTTGTAAATTAGCTCATAATCATATCCCAACATTTTAGATAGTCATTTATTTGTTGTGGTGAGGATATCCATTGCTCCAAAAAATATTTAAGGCTTTGATGGTCTGTGCGGATTTGGAAACATCACCCCAATAAGTATGTTCACTAGGTATCCACTGCATGTAAGATGGACATCATCTCCTTCTCATAGGTAGATTTTTCCAGATGTTTCCCACTTATTTGTTGGCTGATGAAGGACAAGGGTTGACCTTCCTGCGTTACGACAACCCCAATACCCTTACCTAAAGCATCACATTCAATCACAAAAGATTTGGTGAAGTCGGGTAGTGCCAATATGAGATTGGAATACATGTCCTGTTTGAGAGCTATAAACATCTTTTGAGCTTCATCAGTCCAAAGGAATGAATTTTCTTGAGAAGGTGAGTGAGGGGTCTAGTAATGTGACCATAATTGCTGACAAATTTGCGATAGTAGCCATTTCATGATATCCTCTCTTTCTTATTTGATTATATTCTGAATGTTTCCTTTGATTTTGTTTTGTCTTTTAACTATGAAATTGAAAATACTTGGTATCATGTCCATTTAAAAATCATCGAAAGCTTGAAGATGAGATTAGTAATACATGATATTAATTGAAATCCTTTTCTTTGTTTTGTGTTAAGAAAATTTCATGACTATTAGAAAAGTTTACTATCATATTTTTATTTGAGCACAAGTTGTCTATATATTTGACCAAGTTCATGCGTTAGAAAATGAAAATTTGTTGCGAATAAAATGACAAGGATTAGACATCACACCTCAGATTATTTGTTTTTACAAATTATCCACATCCTAAGCTTTTTAACATGTAAGTTGGCATGATTGTGCTTAATCTTTCTCTGGAGGTTAAATACTAAGTTATTAAGGTGTTATTTTATTTTGGGACATTTTATTTGTTTTGCTTCTACAGGTCATCTAGCCACATAGTGGCCAGTATCACCAGAGTGAATAAAACTTGTTCAAGTTTCTTACTTTTATGGGGAAAAATGGCATTGACATTACTAATGTGTATATGTCGTATAAATATTTTATATTTTACTTTAGTTTATATTCCATTATTCATTGTCTTTCATGACTTATACTCTGCATTGTATCTTCTATTGTTTTCAGGAGAGGAACTGCTCAATATCAATGGTAAGAAGCAAGAACTGAAGAAAGTTAAAAATAAATAACACTGGAGCGACAAATGCAAAAAGGGAGAGAGAATAAAATTAGTCTAGTGATACTCTTAGAACCAATATCTCGCATTAGACACGCACATAGAGACTAATGGTTAAGTCTTCAGAGTTGGTGAATTCAGTTGCAATGCATTGGCAACACAGTGATAATGTTTTGAAGTGATGAAATAATATTTCATGTGTAAATTGTAGTCTAACTAATTAATATCAAGTTGGAAACTCATATTGTAATACTTGACATTCTATATAATATAATTTGTGGTTAAAATTATTTATAGTTTCACTTGATATTATTTAGTATTGTAATTAACATATGTAACTTTAAGTTTTCATATTAGATGAACATGCACATTGTATGCCAATTTTTTTTTTAAATTAGTCACAAAATCAAACTAATTAATTTAGTCGATTAATAATAAAGACATAAAATTACTCTAAAACTACCAAATTAGTAGCTTATATTGATTAATGATGAACACAAATAAAATGAATACATGACTAAATTAGTCATTTATAATGATTATTAATGAAACTAAATGAAATGAATATAAACTACTAAATCAATCGTTTATATAATGAATATGAAACTACCAGAAAAATGATAAATGACTATCGCAAATGATACATTTTGTGATTAGAAATGACGATTAACTTTTTATATATAGACTATTAGTAGCTAATTTACACTATCTTATAACATCACTGAAATTTAGTCATATTTCTTTGGTCATTAGTTGACTTAAATGATGACTAGATTTGCATATATATGACTATTAGTAGCTAATTTATAGTATCTTATAACACAACTAAAATTTTGGTCATATTTCTTTCATCATTAGTTAATTTTCTTGGGTCATCATGTAGTATTATATTTGGTCATTAAATGTTGCAATTAATGATTAAATCAATAACCAAATTTATGACTAAATATACTACTAAATGATAAAATTGAAACAACAAATTAATGACTAAGCTAAAAATGACTAAAAGTTGGTCGCGTTATAAGATACTGTAAATTAGATACTATTGCTCACTGACTCAAAAATGGTTGTTTATATGCAAATTTTAGTCCTTTTTTTAGTAACTAATTAGCCATTTTTTAATAGTGGAGTTAATCAATGATGTGACAACAAACATGGATGAAGAAGTAGATATGGCAATGAAAACAATTACAGAAGTAGATATTGAAGGAGATACAAGGAAACGTGCATAAAATAGACCAAAAAAATAGACATAAATGTGGTTCTATCATGGTTTAGCTAGCTGCAAAAACATATATGTTTTTTTCTTTCTTGAATTAATTTCAATTCAATGCCAACGGCTAAGAAAAAAATGATTGAGTTTATGCCAATATTGATTGAACATATCAATAATAACATATAGGAAGCATTTTCCATGGCATTGTGTTAGTTACATATTAAACTTTTTTGGACAAAGCAAATAAAAAAAAATTAGTACTTTGTGCAAATTTCATGGTAAAGAAGGATAAAATGACAATAATTGTTCCAACATAGTTTATCAAACAACATGAGGAAAAACGTATTGCAAACGTTGGTGTTTCTATTACAAATTTCAAAATAATTATGAAGCACAAAATGATAATGGTGACCATGAGAAAAATATTGCATTAAATAACTTTAGTGTTGTAGAAAATATTTTTCCTATGTCTAGAGAGTACCAATTTTTCCTAAATATAACGATTGAAAATATGTTGTGTAGTTGAGATTCATTTCCAGTTGGCACATTTTCTACTATTGCAATTTCAACAACAAAGAAAGGAATTCAATGTGCACTAGAAATCAAAGACGAGAATATATATTAGGAAAAGGCAATAGTAAACTTATATTTTTTTCAATGTTTCAATGATAGAAAAGTTTTTCATCTCTTATATGATCAACATGTATTTCTTTACAAATATTTCATATGCGATAAGTTCCAGTACATGGAAAACTTATTTCAACGTATCTTTATATCCAAAGGAAATTGCAAGAGAATATTTTTCTGTTGATCCTCCTAAAAAATATAGTTAAAAACCAAGGAAAATTTTTCTAACTTCACAATTGACACTCATATGTTCATTGAAGATAAACTCTCTCTCTCTCTCTCTCGATATATATATATATATATATATATATATATATATATATATATATATATATATATATATATATATATATATTATATATAATATATATATATATATAATATATAATATATATATATCGAGAGAGAGAAGAGAGAGAGAGAGAGAGAGAGAGAGAGAGAGAGAAGTCATTTGATTTCAAGTTGCTAAGTTTTGATTTTAATTGCTAAATCTTAGTTTTCTATATCAATTTTGTAGCACTTGCAAAGAATGTTGATGGAAAAAAGTGGATGTACAACTACTTTTGATAGTGTATGTACAAAATGTAGTAGTCCAATTACAACTGCTAGAATTGTGCATCAAACTATGCTTGATTGTATGAGTTGCAAGGAAAACTTTCACTTTGTTTGTTTTTATAGATTAAACTATATCATTAATGTAAATGAAAGGAATATAATATATTTTTTTCTAAGAGGCATCGAATTGGAGAAAGTATTACTTGATCCATGAAAAGTTTCTTATGAACAATACTATGTGGACAAATTAGTTGTTATAGATTTTTTCTCTAGTTTGGAGATTGATGACACATTTACAATAAACCATCAAAATGTGCTTATGTGTATACAATTGCGGTTGTATTTGTTTACAATTTCAAGGAATCTAATGATGGTACAATTCTGTTAGGTTGCATTGCCAAGCAATCTACTGTTGGTATTTTGGATATTGTATTATTGTCAAGACTTCAAAATCAAGAATTGTTCTGCGGAAAGTGCACATAATCCTATGACCGGTAACTAATAATATTAAACTTTCATTATAGAGGGTTTGGGAAGGTTCTTCCACATTTACACACCTCTGCGCATCCACACTTCCAACCTTAACATTATCTTCTACTTTCTAGTTCAGGAAATTGAGCATTACCGAAGAGTTTTTCTTAGTTTATTGGATAGTTGAGATCCAAATTTGTCGTAGTTACATGATTTGTAGCTATTAACATTGTAGAAAAACATACTTCAATGAATTTGTTTGTTTAAGTTCTATGTTTTGAAATATGCTATTTACTAATATTATTTACTATGTTTTGAATGTAATGTGTAGCTATTTGTTGTGTTATTTTATGTTTGTTTTTTTAATGATATTTATTACATTTTTTTATTGATTGATCAAATTTGCAAATCATATAAGTAAGAAAATATTAAAAATTGTATTTTCTAGGCATATAGTTTATGTTAACATGTAATTTTTAGCATATAGCTATTTCTAAAAGATATAATAAGATTCATCTATTTACAAATGTACAACTTTATTAGATTAGAAAACAAAAACAAATAGTTTTATACATGACAGTTATATTTCTTCGACGATCCAGTTTGGCATAATTTACAAATTTTATGTTCCATGAACATGATCATAGTATACGTGATTGAACATTATTATCATAATCTAGTAATTGTTTCAAAAATGTATTTATTTTATTGTGGCAAGAAAATTAAAATATATAGCTTCTTCGAATGAGTATAAGTCATTTTCATTATGAACTTGTGCAAGAAATAGTATAAGAAAAAAAAAATATGTGGTATTGAAGCAATAAACAAAGATCATTATGGATCACCGAAGCCTGAATACAGAAAATACAAAATGTCAATATATTGAAGAATCCGATAAAAAACATAGTGAGGATAATTTGAATAGTTTTAAAAAATGAACATAGATGAAGTTATCATAAAACTTAGTACAATGCTTATCAATGCAAACAAGAGATCGTGGTTATCATTGCATCGACTCAAAAAGCATATAAGCAACATGGATGTTTTAGAAACAAGTTTAGTTATAAAACCATGCAAGTGATCAAATTTTCATATCGATATTAATCACTTGCATTCCAAATCTATGAAAGAGACAAAAAGACACAAACCTTTTTATGTGATATTGAAAGAGACAAGGAAAAGTCACATGTAGAAGAGCCATGTAAAAAACATAATGGGAATATTGTGAATAGCTTTAAAAACATCAACATACATCAAGGTGCGATGGAAATTATACAAAGCCTATCAAAGGCAAAAAAAGAAACAAGAGGTCTTTCTTACCATTATGACGTCATATGTTTATTAACTTGATGGATGCTTTGGTCCCACAACTATGTTGATGTCCATTCATTTTACTTGAAATCAGGCTGCAAAAAAAACTGAACCAAATTTTATTTAGGAATTACCTGACACTTGATTTTGAATACTATGGTGCACAACTAACTGTCACAACAAATTCAAGTTGGTTGCATGGAACAAGGAACAAAAAATATCTCTCAGAATATTTACCTACACATACATTCCTCAAATATTTCTTCCACACATATCCCTCCTGCACAACACTACATTATTAATCAACTACTTATCCATCATATACAATGTATCAAAAAACACGAATATTTGAACATAGACAATAATTGGATCTGATTATAATTCAAAATATGGAAGAAAAAGAGACTGTGTTACGCTAAATTATTATCTAACTAATGCCACAAACTATGAATTAATAGTTTATAACAAAGTTGGCATCACATAATATCACATTGAGCTTGAATGACATTTCCAACTTGTATTAGCTATCAATAGAAAGGAGAATCATACAACATTGCTATGAGATAGACTTATACCCTTTCCATGACATACCACTTTCCAAACCATGATTTGTCATTAATAGTGAATTAATATTGTATCATAATGGTGTTATGTATATAATTTCATACTTTTCATATGAGAATCGCACATGCCATTTAGACACAATTGATAGTCAAGGATGTGATTCTATGCAATATTAGCTTTGGAGATAACAATTTATGTAAGGAAACAAAAGCTCCAATAATACTTCCAAATTTTAAATGCATTCTACAAAGAGAAAATGCTGCATACTCCACTATTCCAATTACACCCTCAATTAGTGAAATTTCCTATCAATATGAGAAAATGAGTTTGTTGTATCATTGCAAATAACTTCCTTATTTGTACTTATAAATTCTTTCTTACTCGTATCCCTATAAAATCACCACCTTTTACTATTTTTCATTTGAAGCATGTTAGGAAATTTTTGTATTGGACATAAATCTAGCATTGAGATTTTGTGCATTATGCAATTATACTTGGTTCAAAAAGATGTCATAGAAAAATAAATAACCAATGTGTCCAAAGAATGTGAATAAGGAATTGGACAGTGACAATTTATCAAATTTGTAGTTTCATAGTAGATTAGGCATAATATACAAATATCCATAGTGAAAGAAATTTATGAATTGGAAGAAAGACTAATATCACTAAGATTACAATTTCTCACATTCTGGATCCAAACTTCACTTCTAATACAGTAGTTGTGGAAATTAAAATACATTTAGTGTTTAAAAGCATAATTATTGCTAGGCATATATGTGTTCATAAAGTCATGAAGGCTTTGAAATGATTGTGTAAAGCTTAACTTTATAAACTAGAGAATGCCAAAATTAAGGAAGACCACAAATAAGTCTTTTATCAGAGGGATGCATATGAATGTGAGTTAAAATAGAAATAAATTATGGTAATGATGACTATTATGAAGATCTAGTTGGAAAAACACTATTACATGTATTTAACAATTCATATAGTATTTATGATCTTTTTAATAATAAAATAAACATTTCTCCTAGTGAATGATACATTGTTATTTTATTTTCAATTTCCAAAAATTTAAAAAGAAATATGTTCAAATAAAGTATGCAATTTCCCCGTGCTATAATAAGTAATGACTAAAATATTTAAACAAATCACAATAAAATAATTTCCAAACTACATGCATGTAAATTTAACAAAAAATGTTTCTTGTTTCGACACCCTTGCATACTGCACATAACTATTAACGTTGATACATTATGTAGAGTCCAAAGTTACAGAGGAATATTTATTCAGCTCCACTGACCCCACTCCCCCAACTCCCCCATTTCTTCCTATGTACCTCCACACTCACCACAATGTAAACAAGTTATGGAAATTTGTTCTTTGAGCATTGTCAAAGAGTTTTTTTCAACTTTTTGGATGGTCGGGATCTAATTTCATCTCATGGTTACATTATTTGTAGCTATGAACATCATATACAAATGCATTTCAGTGAATTTATTTGTTTAAGTTCTATTTTTGTACTATGTTATTTACTAACATTATTTATTATGTTTTGACTGGTGTAGCTAGTTCATTGTACTACATCATGTCTTCTTTTTAGCAAAAGAATTTTGACATTGTTTTATTGATTTATCAAATTTAGAAATCCTATAATTAGTCAAACAATATTGGAAAACGTATTTTCTTTGCACAGTTTATATTAGCATGTAGTTTTTTCTAAAGGATGCCACAGTTTGCAATTGTATAATTTAATTAGATTAGAAAATGAAATAAAACACTTTCACACATGAAATTTACATTACTCCAGTGATCCAATTTGGCATAATTTAAAAAAAATTATCTTTCATGAACATCAAAAGAGTATAAGTGAGGCAATGTTATTAGGTTATTTTGCTATATATTTTGAAAAGGTATTCCATTTTACTCTACTAAGAAAATTACAATATGTAGCCTTTAGCATATATTGAATTTAAAAATTGGTTTAGAAGTAGTAAAATTTTGTAATGGTTTCTTTATTAATCAACCATACTTCCTGGAGGTTGATATTTGAACTGATTGTGTTGTGAGAAAATATATCTTATTGTTCCATTCATTTTTTACAAGAGCTCTTCTCATAATATTCTTGCAGTGTCGAGTTCGTATTCTAGCACCCAATCCTTTGTTGAAGCTCCAATATGTTATTCACTAGCACTAATATATCCTGGCTAAGCATTAAGATACCTTAGTTGAGCATTAAGATATATAGGTTGATTGCATATAACTATTCCTATATGCTTATACCATTTCTTAGTTCATCCATTGGTCTCACCATTGGTATTTCACTAGTGACCGCTAAATGATGGTATTCTAAGTGATAGAGCATTCTTCCTCCCTCCCACTTCCCCCCTCTCCTCCTCCTCCATTCGACTTACTAGTTTTCTATAAGTAGGACAATAGAGTCCAGCATAATGCCAAATTATTAATTCCAAGAATATCAAATCATCTTTCAAATTCGTGGTAGAATTTCCATTCAAAGTAATTTTTGGCTTAAAACAAACACAATTTTAGAAGACACTTCAATAGAAAAATATTTTCATCAACAATGATGCCAACAAGACTTACAAAATTGATAAAAAAAAATAAGACAAATGATAAAGAAAAAAATGATATTACTTATCAGTTTTAGAAGAAATGAAGCAAGTCACTACCTTAGAGACTTTAGAAATGAGTTCACTGCTAATAGGACTATGACAACATGAGCATTCAAAAATCACTTTCTTGGAGCTTTTAGAAACTAGTTTAGAGCCAAAAAGCCTATATATAATGCATTAGAGGTCACAAGTCATCTAAATCATGAATTGACATCAAAATTTTGAAAGGAAATTTAACTACTATTGACTTTAATAGTATTCATCAACCACTGACTGTCATCAATCTGGAAAGTGATGATTTTCCCAATTTGCGATTAAAAAACACTATTATGAAATTAGTTACTTTAAACCATATCCTTTTTTCTTAAATTTATACTTGAGATAGTTCAATTCATAGGATTGTGTTTCATGATTTATGCATTTGGCACACTTTAGAAATTCATATCAACATACTATTTTATTAATATCCTAATTCTCATTCTATTTTAATTTATGTAATGATACAGTGACACTTAAACCATTATTTTATTGCAATCCTATAATTAAATAAAGCTCCCTTTCTAATAAATACAAATATTTTCAACATTTATTCAGTGAATCAATGTGCATTCACGAGATTTACTCCATTCACTTATTTTCCTATGAGCCAATGTTTCACTATCAAAATAATGTAGGAATTTATAGGGTAAGTTCCTCAGAAAGAACACCAAAAGGACACCGCTCACAACCAGATCTCAAATCAATACACCAGTATTTTTAACGTGGTTAAAACCCTCAAAGAGGGAAACAGTCCATAGCCTGAGCCAATGTGGCCACTTCAGGCAATTTATTAATCAAAGAATGAAAATTTACATAATCTTTTTGTCATAGACGGATTACTCGAACAATGACCCTCCATGCGCTTTAAATAGAACTCATGGACCAATCGGGTGTCAAGCCACGGATCAAGTGTCGGTAATACCGAGGAGAGAGTGAACCGTCGTATCACTACATATCATGACCGTCGAATTGTAAGTTACAAAATGTACAACGGTAAAGAAACACACTTTACCTAACTCTATACCTAACTCTATACTAGACCAAGTTGAACTTAACTATTTCCTATGTGTCGGAATATCCTAACATCCCCCCTTAAGAACAACTTGGGATAGGATTGAAGGATTTACAAATATGACACAATAGGAGAAGGAAGGAGGCACTAGAGACTATCCCCCCTTAGTGACATCTTCCTGAACTCCAAGCATATATCAAGGTTTAGTGAACTTCAGCTCTGTGAGAGCCTTTGTGAAGATGTCTACAACCTGATCATCTGTTGAACAATATTGCACTTCAAGAACATGGTCATGAATGAGTTTTTTGATGAAGTGCATGTGTAGTTCAATGTGTTTGCTGTGCTGATGTTGGACTGGATCTTTGCATAGCTGAATGGCACTTTGATTATCACACCAAAGTGTGGATGGATGCTGCTGCTCAAAGCCAAACTCTGATAGGATCTGACGAAGCCACAAGGCTTCCTTACTAGCTTCCAGGGCACCATGATACTCTGCTTCTGCTGATGAAAGGGAAATGGCAGCCTGTTTCTTAGAAGCCCATGTAATAGGTCCTGAACCAAGAGTGAAGACATAACTGGCAGTAGACTTCCGATCATCAGGGTAACCAGCCCAATCAGAATTAGTGAAACCAACTAATAGAGGAGCTGCTTTGGCACTGTAATGAATCCCAAACTGTACTGTACATCGAACATAACGAAGTATTCTTTTAGCTGCTTTCCAATGACTTTCACGGGGGTTTTGCATAAAACGAGCAACAAGGCCAACAGCAAAGGAAAGGTCAGGACGAGTATGGGTTAAATACAAGAGTTTCCTACAAGTTGACGGTATAAGGTAGCATCAACTTCAGGAGAAGTACAAGAGACTGAAAGTTTGACTCCAGACTGAAAGGGAGAAGGGGCTGGCTTACATTCTTCCATGTGAAAAATGACGAAGAATATCACAAGGATACTTGGACTGGGAAAGGGAAATACCCTCCTTGGATTGCAAGACTTGAAGACCGAGAAAATAGTGTAAGTGTCCTAAGTCTGTCATTTCAAATTTCTTTTTAAGGCTGGACTTCACATGGTTTATAAGGTTGGGATCACTACCAGTAAGAATAAGATCATCAACATAAAGAACAAGGATGATAAGAGAGTTGCCCACTTTCTTGGTGTAGACAGTATTGTCAGAATAACACCTAGAAAAGCCAGATTCTAAAAGAAAGCTATCCATTTTGGCATACCAAGCCCGAGGAGCTTGCTTGAGACCATAAAGAGATTTCTTAAGTCGACATACAAGGGTGGAGTCTGTTTGGATGAAGCCAATGGGTTGTTCCATATAGATTTCTTCATGCAAGTCCCCATGCAAGAAGGCAGATTTAACATCCATCTGATGGACTTCCCATTTTAAAGAGGCAGCAAGGGAAAGAACAAGGCGGATAGAGTTCAGTTTGGCAACAGGGGAGAAGGTTTCAGTGTAGTCAATGCCTTCAACCTGTGAAAAGCCCTTAGCAACAAGACGAGCTTTATGTTTATCAACTTTCCCATCTGGTCCATACTTGGTTCTGTAAACCCATTTACATCTAACAAGTTTGCGTCCCTTTGGTAGAGGAACAAGATCCCATGTATCATTTGCCAACAATGAATGATATTCTTCATTCATAGCTGCTTTCCAATGTGGATGGCCTGAAGCTTCTGCAAAAGTGTCAGGATCATGATTTACTGGAGCTTGAGCCAGTAAAGAAGAGGCTCTTTCAAACTGAGAACGTGTATGTCGCTGATCTGTAGGATCACCGGCAAGATCACCTGCTGTATCTCGAGTAGCACGGACCCATCTTGGAAGTTGAGGATCCTGAGAAGGTGGG
>APFE031578187.1:0-19698 GCA_000404065.3 Pinus taeda
TACTCTGGAAGCACCACACCCTTTAAGGTACAAGTTAATTTTGACATTCCCATATTTGAGGGTCAGATAGATGCAAATGTCGTAGATAAATGGTTAAATCTGCTAGAAATATATATTTTCTATTTATGATTTTCCAGCTGGGAAAAGATCACTTTTGCACTTCCCAAAACTACCCTCCATGTCAAGGACTAGTGGGAAACCTACTACGAGTAGAAGGATGAAAATATGATCTCATTGTTTTCAGCCACACCCACTTAGAATTCATTTCGCGATGCCATCAAGGAGCAGTACTACCCTATCGGAAGCTATAAGGATAAATACATAAAGTGGACCACAGTGTGGTAGGGAAGGGACCAAGACATGTCGAAGTTTACCAATAGTTTTTATACCCTTCGCACAAAGTTTAGTATCAAGGATTCAGAGTAGGATTTGGCACTCAAATACTATAGTTACCTACACAGGTACATCCAGGACGCAATGGAGTTCCTAGACATATGCTCGCTTGTCACGGCATGCCAATACACTGTTAAGATTGAGAAAAAGTTTAAACAAAAGAAGTGAAACTTTGGAGCTACGAATTTGAAGAACAAAGGACAAAGCCAAGGCAGGGTGGCCGAAGACAACTCGTCAAAGCTACAAGAAAAGAAAACCACTACGGAGTGAAAGAAGGACATAGGAAAGTGGTGTGACTTCCATAAGAGCCCCACTCACAACACAAGTTAGTGTCAGACCAAGCATTCGCTCATGGCTGAGTTGAAGTCTTCAGAATTAGATGCATGTTCTGACCCTGAATCAGAATCTGACAAGAAGAATGACAAAGGGAAGTAGATTATTTATGCAGAGCCCAGTGCCAATGTTGTCACTGCTAAAATCCAGAAGAATGAGTCCAACGATCCAAAGGAGGGGGGGCGTATTTTCCACTCACAAATGTGGGTGAAGGGTCTGCCGCTGCAATTCATTGTCGATAGTGGCTGCTAAAAGAGCCTAATTTCAGCAGAGGTCGTTAAGCTGCTGGGCCTACTGACTATACCACACCCACAGTTGTATGACATTGGGTGGCTTCACCAAGGATAAGACCTCTGAGTCAGACAGCAGTGCCGCCTTCCCTACAACATCAAGCGCTTCACAGATGAGGTATTGTGTGATGTTGCTCCTCTTGACATTTGTGATGTATTATAGGACAACCATACTTGTGGAAGAGACATGTTGTATATGAGTCTAAACATCACTCTATGATTATTTCTTTAGGTGATACGTTATACAGGATACCAGAGGTAGCCCTACCTACCACCACCTATTTGATCTCTCCCAAGAAATGCAGTAAAATCATATCCCAAAATAGGAAATTTATTTTCTTTCTGGTTCACTCTCAAAGTAAGGGGAAGATCATAGCCACATCCATGGCCCCTGGGAAGGGCTCCTCCACGTAGAAGAAGTAGGTGGATATGGTCATGAAACGATACAAGGACATATTCTCCTCACCCATAGGGGTACCATTGCAATGTTAGGTCAAGCATTCGTTCAATCTGATTCTTGGAGCACCTCTACCTAACGGGCCGATAAATTGCCAATCCATTGTGGAAAATTCCAAGTACATGTAGCAACATGATCAACATCGGGTGCCACATAAGTTTTAGCTGGGCGACAAAGTCTGGTTACATTGGCCGAAAAAATGCCTTACAAGAGCCAATCAGAAACTCAGACCACTCTGATATGGTCCTTACACCATTACCAAGGTTGTGGAAAACAATGCTTTGGAGCACAACATTCCTCCATTCCTTGGCTTGCACCGAGTGTTCAATGTGGACCGCCCTCAACCATGCTTTCCACCATTGTTGGACAAATTAGACGTTGCAGAACACCTCACACCAACAGAGATATACCTAGACTGCATGGAACATGCGACCACTGATCGGATCATGGAAACACAAATCAAGAGCACTACCCAACAGAAAATCCAACTGTTTCGGGTTGTTAAAGCTGGCCAACGCCTTCACAAAGGAAAGTAGCTCACCAGCGACCAAGTTCAACAGATGTTTCCCCATCTCATGGAGGCACTCAACACAATGGGGACCATTACTTCCTAAGGGGGACGAATGATCCAGGTGGATATTGGTGGCCACCCACCTATTCCAATTGGACACCCAACAATATCTCTTTCAGTTTTTCGTTTTCCTTAATTATAGCACAGTTTATTATTTTTGGCAGTTTTTCGTGTTTTGAACTTCTAGAGTCGTTTTGAGGCCCTAAATGAAGTTTTTAGGGAAACAGGAGAGACCAAAATCATTAAAATTAGCTTGGCCATTTGTATTTGGACTTCTCCTCGAGATCTTTGAAACAAGGTATTATGATAGCCAAACAAAGATCGTATTCCAGATTTACGAGCTCGGGAAGTTGATGTACAAATTTACCCAAACGGGGCCCACAATTTTGGTGCTTCATCTCGTAGGGTTAGTTTTTTGGATGTTTAGGTTTTTTCATTGTTTCCTGATAATAAATAAACCTTTGAGCCTCATTGTAACTCAGTTCAAAGACATGTAGTTTGCACATCTCTTCTCAGAGATAAGCTATCATCGCCCGAGCTAGTCCCATTTCCATTCTGTTTGTAAGCATATCTCATTATTTGATATTAATGAAAGGAAGTGTTATTTCTGTTGTATCTCTATATTTATGGTTATATCTATAATTTGTTGCATTCATGTTTAAGTTCGGATCAGTGGTATCAGAGCGGTTTGTTCTTCCTTTGTTTTCTTTACATGTCCTCAATGAGGTCAGGATACAAGGAGTTAGGGCTCGATCTAGTTGACCCTTTTCAAGATCAGACTTGCAAATCCCAACAACCTGTCATGGCGGATGAAAAGAAATATGAGGGGGCAGGAGATCCTATCAAAATCTTGCTCAAAGAAGCCCTTGAGTGACAATGGAATGCGATGAGGACAACTTTTCCCATATCCTTCAGTGGCTACCTAGGGGTGATGCATTTACTTCCAACAGCGACTCTGGAAACACCATATGCTTTAAGGTACAAGTTAATTTTTACATTCCAATATTTGAGGGTCATATAGATGTGGATGTCGTAGATAAATGGTTAAATCTTCCAGAAGGATATTTTTCTATTCATGATTTTTCCAGCTAGGAAAATATCACTTTTGCACTTCTCAAAGCTGCCCCCAAGGTCAAGGACTAGTGGGAAACCTACTGCAAGGAGAAATATGGAAGTACAACCTCACTATTTTCAGTCGCAGCAACTTGGAATTCATTTCGGGATGCCATCAAGGAGCAATACTACCCTGTTTGAAGCTATGAGGATAAATACGTAAAGTGGACCACACTGCAGCAGGGAAGGGACCAATACGTTCTGGAGTTGACCAATAATTTTCATACCCTTCACACAAAGTTGGGCATCAAGGATTCAGAGCAGCATTTGGCACTCAAATATTGTAGCTTCCTACATAAGTACATCCAGGACGAGATGGAGTTCCTAGACATCTCCTCGCTTGGCACGACGTATTGATAAGCTATTAAGATCGAGCAAAATTTCAATCGAAAGAAGTGAAACTTTGGATCTGCAAATCCAGGGAACAAAGGACAAAGCCTAGGCGGGGTTACCGAAGACAACCCATTGAAGTTGCAAGAAAATAACACTGCCACGAATTCAAAGAAGGAAACAGGAAAGTGGTGTAGTTCTATTAGATCCCCACTCACAACACAAGTGAGTGTCAGACCAAGCAGTCGCTGGTTGCTGAGTTGAAGGCTTCAGAATCAAATGCATGTTCCGACCTTGAGTGAGAACCCGAAAAGAGGAATGACAAAGGGCAGCAGATTATTGATGTCGAGCACAGTGCCACTGTTGCCACTGCCAACATCCAAAATAATGAGCCTGATGATCTAGAGGACAGGGAGTGCCTTTTCCACTCACAAATGTGGGTGAACAGTTCGCCATTGCAATTCATTATTGACAATGGCAAGCAAAAGAACCTCATTTTAGTAGAGGTCATGAAGAGGTTGCATCTACTTACAATACCACACCCGCAACCGTACAACATCTGGTGGCTTCACCAAGGACAAGATCTCCAAGTCAACGAGCAGTGTCGCCTTACCTACAACATCAAGCCCTTCACAGATGAGGTATTGTGTGATGTTTTCCCTCTTGATGTTTATGATGTATTATTAGGACAACCATAGTTGTGGAATCGACATGTTGTATATGAGTATAGACCTTGCTCTGTGATTATTTCTTTGGGTGATGGGTTATACAAGATATAAGAGGTAGCCTCTCATTCCACCACCTCTTTGATCGCTGCCAAGAAATGCAATAAGATCATCTCCCAGACTAGGAAATTTATCTTCTTTTTAGTTCACTCTCAAAGTAAGGGGAAGATTGTAGCCACATCCATCGTCCCTGGGAAGGGTTCCTCCACACAATAGAGCACTCTCCAGTAGAATATCCAACTATATCGGGTTGTCAAAGATGGCCAACTCCTTCACGAAGGCAAGTGGCTCACTAGGGACCATGTTCAGCAGAAGTTTCCCCATCTCATGGAGGCACTCAACGCAATGGGGACCATTGCTTCCTAAGGGGGGACAAATGATCCAGGTGGATATTGGTGGTCACCCACCCATTCCACTTGGACCCTCAACACTGTCTCTTTCAGTTTTTCAGTTTCCTTAATTGTAGCAAAGTTTACTGTTTTTGGCAGTTTTTCGGGTCCTAAACTTCCGGAGCAGTTTTGAGGCCCTAAATGAAGTTTTTAGGAAAAACAGAGAGACTAAAAGTATCCTAAATTGGCATGGCCATTTTTTTCAGCCTTCTCTTCGAGATCTTTGAACGAGGTATATAATAACTAGACAAAGATCGTATGGCGAATTTATGACCCACTGGAAGTTGATGTACCAATTTACCCAAATGGGGCCCACAATTTTGGCACTTCATCTCCTAGCGTTAGGTTTTTGGATGTTTAGGGTTTTCCATTATTTCTCAATAAGTAATAGGCTTTTGAGACTCATTGTAACTCAGTTTAGAGGCATGTAGCTGCCACATATCTTCTCAGAGTTCAGCTACCATCGCCTGAGCTAGTCTCATTTCCATTATGTTTGTACGCATATCTCATTATTTGATATTAATGAAAGGAAGTGTTATTTCTTTTGCATCTCTATATTTATGGTTACATCTATAATTTTTTGTGTTCCTGTTTAAGTTCGGATCACCACCTTACACCAAAATTTCTCTCAAGGGTACCCCAGGCCTCCTTGGCTATCTTGGTATTTGAAATCAAGGGAAGCCTCTTGGTTTTTCACATTTGTTTACGATCTTCACACGTAGGTGAACATTGCAAATCCAACTTTCTTTAATCTGTTGTCACTTCCACCTTTTGCTTTTCTTAACCTTCTTTGAGCAATAAATTTTCAATTTCACCAAAGAATTTTTTTTACTTTCACTTAAATGCTTCACCTTCTCCTTTTTAAAAAATTACATGCACCTTTTAAAAAATCTCTTTAAAATTTATTGGAAGCATAATTAGTTTTGTACCACATAATGCCTCTCAAAAACTTGACCAAAGTGGGGCTCAACTTTATTTTAATATAATGAATGACTCGTGGGTCTTTAAATTTTTTTGAAATGAAAGTCATTTTTAATAAGCCCTTTTTGAAAAGGCGAGATTCATGTTTTAATAAACTAGGAAACAGAATAATATCCTCATGCTTTCAACGTAATTGATTTTTTTTTTCCTTTGACCATGCTTCCAACCAAACTTCATGTGTTCTTTGTGACTTGTGCTCCCAATCAGATTGTGTTTGTGACTCGTGCTCTGAATGAGTTTTTGTGACTCGTGCTCCCAATCAGATTCCATTATTTTCTCTTTTGTTAACGCTCTATGTAATTAACAGAGGCTGCTTTGGAGGTAGAACAGTGTAGTGAATGAAACTAAGGCGTGCTATTGCAATTTTGTTAAGCGTTAGTAAAACTAATGTTATTCTGGTGCCTTTTGTGGGCGTTGATAATGCGGCCTTCAAGATTGTAAGGTGCATTAATACAACTACCCAAAATTTCTAAAAAATATATGAATTTGAGCTTAACTTTCTTCAATCTGTGTTTTCCTTCCCTTCACTAGCTTAGCCATAGCCGACTTGTTCATTACCCTGCTACTTCTTTACAGGTTTCCTCAAACTTACATTGTTCTTTCAAAGAGTTATACAAGCTCGCCTCTTCTGCTCTCACTTCACTCACGATGTTGTTCTCATAGGGAGTCTTATGCAAACTAGCATATCTTCTCCTCTACCACTCTCAAGGAGTCTCACATAGGCTAATGTCTCATACCATGATAAAAATTGAATAGAAAAAAATGTGGAGAAAAGGACTGGCCTTCTCAGTATTACGAATAAGTTAAATAAGATTAAATAGGAAACATCAGTAATAAATGACTGAAGTTAAACTCAACTTAAACTAGACTAAGTGAAACTAAACTAGGACACTTGGAGGGACAATTTGACACCTAAAAAGTGGTTGTAATTAGAATCTCCAACAATAACACCTTAGAGATATGAGGTTAAGCAAGCTTCCATAATCTCTTTTAATTCAAGATTGTGTGTTAGAACTAGGCTAACCAATTTTGAACATCTCTATTCCTTGTTTGGTAGAGATACAATATTACAACAAAAAAGGAAGAGCCTCCTACAATTATTACGAGTCTCAATGTCAAGGAAAAGGGCGTCGATGTTGGGGAAATGATGAGTTGCCATGGATACAAAATTTTCCTTCATCTTTGCCACATAAATTTCAATGTCGCATGCAACATCATCATGAAATCCAAATGTAAAGCCCAAATAACTAGATCCACCAACTGCTCGCAACTGTAATAAGGAATGATCTGCAAGTAACTTTACGTAGTTGTGTGCAGTATCCATCAAGGTGTTGACATATTTTGTCTTTACTATCCCTTCTGTGATCCACATGTGCGATATAATGTGCACCAGAGTGTAGCAGTCCTCTAGAGCAACCACACAATATAGAAAATAGGTTTTCAAATGAGCATGGGGTAAACTATCATAGCTCAATCTCAATCGTTGATACAGATCTCGATCAATTCAAGGATGAGTAATTGGAAAATTTGAATCCACTGTCTGAATTTTGCTTAAAACAAGGTTCCACTCATTTACAACCCTGTTGCCAACCATTGTTGAGGTTATGACATTTATAGCCATGGGAAACCCTTTACATTCTTCCACGATGATTTTGGAAATATGCTCTATCTCCTCAGGCACATACCCATCTTTGAAATCTATTTTGCAAAACAATTCCCAAGCTTCCTCTCTCAACAATGGTTATATTTGCATGGACTAATTTGTATTTATTTATGGAAGTAGGCCTCTATTTTGAGTAGAAAATACAACTTTTCCCCCTTTCTTCTCGCCAAATTCCACAATCAATTCTTCTGCAGTGATTGTGCTCCACAAATCATCTAAAATTAGGAAAACAATTCTTTGTCCTGAGATGTGTAGACAATTCCATCTTCCATGAATCAACATCATCATAAGAATAGGTACTAAGGTCTAAATTGATTGCGGAAGCCATACGTCTCGACAACTCCGGAATGGAAAATTGAGCAACTAGGACCCAAATCACATGATAAAAAACAAAACTTACCTTGTAGTTGTTGCATAATTTTTTTAGCAATGTTGTTTTTCCAACGCCACCCGTCCCATGTACAACAAATATTTCATCATGGGGAGCCTAAGCAAGCCACCTATCAAGTTGTATCTCAGTAGGTCTAATTTCCAACCCTACCAATCTATTGTTCGGTTTGTCTTGAAGCAATAGAATTGCCTTCATCAAAATTTATGTTCCACTTTTGGCTTTTTGTAGGGAGTTCAGGTTTGCAAAGGAGGCAACTGATATATTGTTGTTTCCTTCGAGAGAAATCAATCAACTGTTTTTCTCTTCGAACTGCGTCTTGCATCCTTACCATATAATTTTGTAGAGATTGAGGGTGTGTCTTTTACCGATCTTGAAATTGATAGCTAACATCAGAGTAAGAGAGTCTTCATATGATTTTGCTACCCTTCCAGAAGCCGATGTTTCTCATCCAACCAAACAACATCGTATATTTGTGTGATGAGTGTAGAAAAAGCAGTACTGGCGGTAATGGCTGCCACTCCAGTGATAATAACAATCATTTCCATTTTTTTTGGCTTTACAATAGAAGAATCATGGGTCTGAAGAGGCTAGAGACAATCATATATAAATCTGGACATATAATGAGATACAAGGAAATGGATATAGAGTCATCAGTCATTATTAAAAATCCAAGCTAACTTGACTTATTGTGGTTATATATAAATCATATATAAATATAAGCCTATAGAGGATTGATATATGAGTAAAATCAAGATTGATATATTAGTAAAATCAACAACGGGATACACAAATGTCATTTCTTGTTAAATATACTTCCCAGTCATCGAACATCATTTCTGGCTAAATATCCTTCAACCCTTTCCTGAAATATGGAAATTGGATTTATAGATTTTCATCTCACAAATCTAAGAAAGGTATAGCATACCTTATATTAAATTTGAAAATAAATCATTAATAATAACAATTTAATACAAATAAGAACTTAGTAGAAATATTTAATTTTAAAAATTTTAATAATTGTGTAATCTAATTTTTTTTCAAGTCTCTAACAATTTTTTTTATAAATATTAAATTGAAATATTATATATTTATATGTATAGTTTTTTAACTTATATGAGTCTTGAGATGATTAGCATGTTTAATTTGGTTTTGAGTAGCCAAGGACCTTTAAGTTGTCAAAATCATGAGGGGTCCTCTCCACATCATCCCTTAGCATGATTGGAAGTTCATCCACCGAGTTTCCAACTAGTAACCTTTACATCACAAAGTACCTTAACAAAACACCTTATCATGAATGGAAATATTAACATTTATTTTTTTGAATTTTAATTTTAAAAACTTAAAATTTAATTAAATTAAAATATTTTGAAGATAACAAAATTTACATTCTAAAACATATTGGAAATAGCTGAAATTTTAAAGTTTGTTTTTTTTTAAATGATTTAAATAATTAATAATATAAATTTGTAAATGAGGAGCTCATTAATTTAATCAGATTTTCAAAAAATTATGATTGATTGTTTACATTTTCATATATTATAAATTTTTAAATTAAATTTACATTAAACTACTATTAAAAATATTCAATTATTATACTAAATATTATCTATCTTCACCTATTTATTAATGTTTATATTCTATTCTAAACAAATCAATTAGGGTAGAAATCATACTATTTCTTTCATTTCTCTTACATCCTTGTAATATATATATAAAATTAATTAATTTTAACATTGTAATCCATTTTAGTTTATTTTATATTTTAATAAAAATAATATTTTTTATATAAACATATCTATTTCAATAGGTATAGACTTGGTCCACAAGGTCTTGAATAGACGGTGATCAGTGCTATGTTAAGGGACTCCTTGATGGAAATCATTGGTTCAATTCCCCACCCCGATCGAGGTGAAAATGTTGGACATGATGAAGATATAGTCCTACGAAGCTTAAAAAAAATAAGATAGTATAGAATTGAAAATAATTATAAGTAGATAAATATTAGGATTTAGGATTAACAAAGTTTCTCTTTGAAACTCTAGTCACTATCAGTATTTTATATGGATGTATATCCAAAGACTTGTGGAGGAAGATTGAAGAAATCCAAAATTTTTTTATAGCCTACAACCATAGGATTAAAGGAAAAACTAATCCCTATATGTGCTAGATTTTCTCCATGATATGGGTCGCTCCAGACATATGTAGAAGTCCCAGAGGACTCAGAAAGGGTCAAAATTCAAAGTGGCAAATTTGCTCCCAGACCAGCACCAAATCGAAGTGTGTGTCACCCTGATTCAAACGATGTGAAAAACACTCAAATCCAAGCTCGTATGAGGGAGAAAGAGCCAGTCAAAGTTAAGCAGTGGGTCAAGTTTAAGTGTCCTGCAAATTCACCGTCAACCAATGTGGAAACCTAGCTCCCGAAAGTGGGCGAATTTATTGGATACTTAATTTGTCTAATATCTCTTATATTAGACAAAATAAAAAATGATTGTTATATTTTCAAAATAAAAAATATATATAAAATAGGGGTGGTGGGCCACCACCCCCACTGGTTGGTTTAAATATATTAAAAAAACAAATTTTTAATTAAAAATGGTCAATGGGCCATGACCCCCACTAGCCCCTACTCCAGTACATAATGGAACATTAAATATAGGCAGTGGGA
Source organism: Pinus taeda (assembly GCA_000404065.3). Classification (NCBI taxonomy): domain Eukaryota; kingdom Viridiplantae; phylum Streptophyta; class Pinopsida; order Pinales; family Pinaceae; genus Pinus; species Pinus taeda. Next base: position 10,305 of record APFE031578187.1, read on the forward strand.
GAGCCACCTCCGGTGGACCCAGGCCATGCCCCCACCAAAATACAATGTATATAAATATGGGCCTGTGGGAATCAAACCCGCTTGGCCACGTGGCTGGCCCGGTCCATGGGCAGCCCAACCCAAAAAATCCAACACATAACCACTATTTAAAAACCAACCCAATGTGCCATATTTAAATGCCACGATTCCAACCATATTAATTCAAAAAAATGAAAATCCAAAAATATGGAATGAAAGGGCAAGGGGTTCGACCTTCTGAACTCCACTCGCCAAACATAGCATGCCACCATTGAGCCATGAGGGCCAATGTTGATTGATCTACCCACAAAAAATATTTAAACATTTTTTAATAGTGCGACGAGAGACTAAGGACTGAATAGTGGAGCAAAGTCAAAACGGGGGCCAAGGAAGAGAGCGGAGTTCGAGACAATTTTTTAATTAATTGCAGGTGGAACCATGAGCATGGAGTAGTGGCAGGTGGAACCATGATGGAGCCCAACTTTCAGGAGGGAGAAATTTTTCCAGTGTCCAAATTGGAAAAACTGTATGTTGATCCTACACCTCTCAATGACATGAATCTAATGGCGCGGATAGAATTTTTATTTGAGAAACAGATCTTCAGAGGAACCAGAGGAGGGAATCCTTGAGGAATCTAGGGGGAATCTAAAAGATTCCAGTAGCCCCAGATTTTCACTTTGTCATAATTCAGAAATTTGATAGTTGATTTTACATTATTTGATGCCACAAATCTGATGGTGTAATCAAATTTTCCATTTGATCATTCCATTTTTCAGCCACTTTTCAAAGTGGAGTGTAGGTGTCAGCATTCAATGTGCGAGCAGTCATTTTCATGATATTAAATGCCATGAGATTTATGGTATAGCCAGATCTAGCATTTTATCATTCTCCTCTTTAGATAACTCCTTGATGTGAGTTATATGCAATGTGATCATGTACTTCTTTGTATCTTCGCTTGAGATGCATTGTGTTGTATAGATCCATGTTTGATGTGGGATCTTGTTTTGTTCTTGATGTGAGATGTACTTATTGTCATGTTTTGATTGAGATCCCTTTGTCGCCATGTTGAAGGGATACTCATTTATCTCCATGTATGTTTGAATTGAGATCCCTTTGATGCCATGTTGGCGGGATGCTCATTATTCTCATATATGAAATTATGTCATGTTGATAGGAGTCATTTTGTGAATGAGAGTTCATGCAGCGAAACATCTCATGGAGCCACTTTTGCGTGAGGGAATATTCCTTTCATGATAGAGAAAACACATTCATGTACATCGTCACTCTTTCCAACACTTAATGCAACATCCTATACCATCTTGACATTGGGGCCTGGAGATGTAGTCCCTCCTGGACGAACTCTGTTATCAATGTCTCATGTCTATGATTTGTTGGCTGTCATTATGTTTCCATTTGTTTAAGCATACATATATGCTCATTTATGCTCTTATAAATGCAATTCTCACCTCACTCAGAATCTGAGGTTTGAGTCCACTCAGATCACTCCACCTCTTATTAGTCCATTCCAAGACAGGACTCTATCAATCAATTTGTTGTTGAGCACTATTAGTTTAGCATTGAGCAATGCAAGTTATAATGTTTAACTTTTAAAAGCAAATATTTATTTTTCAATATTATTGAAGAAATTATTTTCAAGCATTTTATTGCACCATAAATTGAAGGTCTTATTGTAGCCTTTGTATAATAAAATGACATTTGGATAAATGCCTCATTTTTTTCCATAATTTTTAAATGCAATTGTAATATTTATGCCATGATGTTTAGATATTTTTGCAATAAATTTTCATTGCTAATCTTAGTAGGAAAACCATATAAAATTAAATTCTTCGAAAATAGGTCATACTCACATAAATAACATATTTACCATCAAGTATTTGTATAAAATATAGATAGGAACAAGATGTAAATAAATATACTTACCAAGATAAACTTCCCACCCTGATTTATGTGTCCTTCAACACTTTAACAAGTAGGAGTAGAAATGTAAATGTCAAGACTTACTTGTGGTTAATACCCACCAAAAATTTATCCAAGTTCTTTTCCCTTTGTATAAAATTATTTTTTCCACTTCATATATTAATTTGCAAATGTTCTAAAAGCGTAATTTCCACTTGAGTGATAGGGACTACCTTTCCCTTCAACACTTTCTCTTACATAGACTTTCTAGAATATGCGTACACTATTACACTATTACAATATTCATAATATCATCCATTAAAAATTACAAATAGGTGTTATTTTTTTATGTCTCCTCTTTAACGATCCTTCTTCATTAAATTAGTCCTTTCTCATTCTTTTCCTTTGTTATCCTTTGTCTTCATATTTAATAGTTATTTGGTCTTCTTCCTTCTTGATATTCTCTATTATCATCTTGTACCTACATAAATATTAGTTGAATTCCATATGAAAGAATCATCATCTACTAGAATAAATGGGTTGTCAATCATTGTATCCACTAGTTCTCAGGGAAACTTCTTCTCGTACATGCTTCATCAACCATTCTTCCATCAAAATTTTGCATAGATATCCCTATTACTCTATATCACCACTATCATTTTCACCGTCCTCAATCTCCTGGGTTCCTCACTCAATTGTAACCTTGATGTCGATGCTCCTACATCATAATCTTGAGGAACAAAAACTCTTCATGGATAGATGTCCATGGGTCCTCTATTGCTTGCAAACTTTTCCCTCATAGATATCTCTTCTTTTTCATATCCTCAATGATAATTTTATTCCTACACAAGCCCTTTTTAAATGACTTGAAATCTACCTCACTGCCTTCTCACTAATATCGATGACTCTATTAGGTGTAGAATACCTCAAATAGGTGGTTCTATCCACATAGAGTTTCTGTCTTAATGATTTGACATCCTATTTTGGTTTATGCTTAACACAATAATACACAAAAAAAAAAAATTACATTAGTGGTTTTTAACCACGAACTTTATTGACTCAAGTACACAATTTCAAAAGTTTTTAATCTCTAACCAATATCATTATTAAATGAAATTATCCAACTACTATTTATTAGGGATGTATTCCTTCAAGGATTTATTGTAAATAGCTCTCAAACCCACAACAAAATACTTTTATTTATAACTCATTTTGTTTTCTTTTTCATCGTTAACCATGCTTCTATTTATTTTTTTTTCCATCTTCAACCACTTCGTCCTTTTCATTTTCTTCATCACTATCCAATTTTCTTGCCTATTGTTGCATATGTGATTTGTAAATATTTGTGGGCATTCCACTTGACAGATCATCACAGCAAATATGATAAATTTTACTTAAAAATCTGAAATCTACGTCACGATGGTTTAGATTTATAGATATGTCAGCTACTCATTATTGTGTATGCATGTTGATTATAATTACACAAAAAAATATAGCCATGAAATAAAAACTCACAAACTACGATTGACACAAGGTATATCTTGGGAAACCCTTTCACGAGAAAATCCAGTTGGAAGATGAGGTCACTTTGCTCTATTTATTTGAATAGAAAATGGATGAAAGTACAAAGAAGGCATGCAGTTCGTGGGCTACCACAATGCAAAATTACCCTATGTTTTTTCCCTCCCTATCCCTCTTATTTACTCTATTTTTCTATGCAACAAAATGCACTTGAAAAGAATGGAACCCCTTCCCCTCCTAGTGGTCCATTTATAGCACTACCTGATAGCCAACTAGTAGTTAGATTTGACTGCCTTAATTCTTAACTAGTGTTACAATATGGACTATTCTAGAGTATTCATCATCATCATCATCACGTGTCTAGCCCATTTTCCATGAATAATGGGGCCTGACGTGGAATCCCTTCGAATTATGGTGGCCAAAACAAGAAGGTCAACTTCCAAGTGGAATAACTTTTCCATAGGGACTCCAACTAAGTTGATTCTTGCATTGTTGGAAAGGTATTTCTATGTAGAATAGGAGAAAAGAGTGTAGCACTAAAGTGTCAAATTTTACCCCTTAAAAAACACTCTTTGATGCCTCAAAATCCTCCTAAAATATTTTAGACTCTAATTTTCCAAATTGGATCTCGCCAATAAAAATGGTCCTATGAGCTGATTCCTCCACTTTTTCCACCCTAAATTAATTGAGATGGATGAAAAACAATATAATTATCAAATATGAATCACTCCCCATTTTTGGGGACTTTTAGTCCTAAAATTCTTCCACTAAATGATGTGAGGAATTTTTTCCTCCACCTTCTCTCGGGTGTGCCATTTAGCTTTATCTAGAAGTTTTCATTTCAACCCAATTTTTCAAAGCTCTTTTATTTCTAAACCTCTTATAAAAAACTATATCTTATGTCATGGATAGCTTACTTTGGGCTTGCAAGTACTGTAGTGGCTGGTGATATATGTGGATTATTATCTGCCTTCCCATTAGATAATTCTTCCACTTCTTCACAAATTATGCCATGGCATAAACTTCCTTATCATAAGTAGGGTAGTTAACAACTGGCCAATGAAATAATTTAGAATGGTAAAATACAAGCCTTCCTTCGCACATCCAGATAGCTCCCATAACATACTCACCAGCATCTATCTCCACTTGAAAGGGTGTACCCAAGTTTGGTAGTGCAAGAACTAGTGTTTAACTGATCTTCTTATTTAACTCATCAAAGACACTTTGTTGACCCTTTCCCCACTCAGAACTCTCATCACTTGTTGTTGTGGCATGGAGAGATGTTTCTACCACTAAAAACGAGGCTATGAATTTCCTCAGGTATTGTGTCACCCCAACAAAACTCCTAACCTCATAAACAGTAGTAGGCACCAACCATTTCATGATGGTCCCAATCTTAGTAAGATCTATCTTTATCTCTCCTCCACCTATCACATACCTTAGATACACTAGAGACTACTGTAAAAACTCACACTTCTTGGTATTTTCTAAATATTGGTGCTTCTTTGATGTCTCCAACACCTACGTCAAATGTGAGATGCGCTCCTCCTAGGTCGAACTATATACTAGTGTATAATCCGAATAGAAAATAAGAAATGAATCTATAAAATGGTGGAACATATCATCTATTAACCTCATAAACATGATTGGTACATTTCATAGGAAAAATTCCTTGGCTATCGTCTCATACAAACCTTTCCTAGTTTTGAAGGTCGTATTCCAAGTGTCTTATTCTCTAACTCAAAATTGGTGATATTTAGACTTTAAGTCCACCTTGGTGAAGTATTTCCCTTGCTGCAACTAGTTCAAAAAATCATCAATATTGGGTAGGGAGTACATATTCTTGAGTGTGATTTTCCTTAGTGCCATGTAATTAATATACATCCACCAATTCCCATTCTTCATGGCATTATGATGATGGTTGACCCACATGGTGGTGTACTCATTCGAATGACACCCCATTCCAATAGTTGTTACAATTGTTTCTTCATTTCACTTGCTTATATAACAAACTAACAGTACAACCCAATGTTTAGCGGGGGAGTCATGAAATATCTGGATCTTATGCTCCACTTCCCTCTTGGGTGGTATCCCTTTAGGTTCCTAGAACACATCCTTGTAAGCCTATAGAAAATATTCTAGTTGTTTTTTACGTTTCTTAGTACATCCCTCCAAAGATTCCTTTGCTCTCACTGACTCTTCTACAAGATGATTCTCTGTTAAAAACAATAAAACAAACGTCTTTCCATAACTGATCATTTTCTTGGCTTGGTTGGCATTTACTGGTGAGATTTTTAACTTTCCTTTGTGCATATTGATGGTGAACGATTTTCCGTCATTGTCGAGCTGATATTGGTTGGTTCTGCACATGAATATTGCATATTACATGTACATGTAGGGACTTCCAAACACCACTCCACATACATCGAAGGGAACTACATTTAATTCTACTTCATCAATAAAATAAACACTGGTAGCTAAACTAATTTTTCATTGTTTTGTTATCTTTAACTATACTTCCTTATTTACGAATCCTAATTAGTATAAGCTTGGATGATCATGAACTTCCAATGCAAATTTGTTTACTAGCTTTACTGAAATGAGATTTGCATGTGACCCTAAGTCAATTAGAGCATTAATATGTATCTTCCTTACTTGTATCTTTATGTGGTAGAGTTTGGTCATTTTTTAATCTTCCTATTACTAAAGGCTATTGAGTTTGTTATAATTCAAAAATGAGTCCTCTACATACACTCGAATAAGAAGTTAATATACTTACATTCTAAAATCACACATGGATCATCTCAATGCACTACAACATCAAATTAATAAGATTACATGCTAGCAAATAGGCTCTTTAGGTGAACACTATGATGAATTCCCTTCCAAGCAATATGTCCAACCCCACCATAATTGTAAAAAAAAGGGGTCTGCAACAACAATATTCACTTTCCAATGGTTTAAAGCATGTCTTCAACATAGAAAACCAACATTATTCCTGATATTTTCTAAGTTTTGCTAAATTTATTTTTGTCTACTTTGATTTTTTTTAACTCTCATAAGTCTACATTCTCTTAAATAACATAATTAAACCAAACACTATTAATATTTTGTATCTTACTATATAAATTTATATTAAACGCATTTTTTACTACAATATATAGAATTTAAAAATTTTCAATCATGGTGGATATCCTTTGGCTATATGTATATACATATTATATAAGAAAAAAACTTCAATAATATATATTATTATATATATATATATATATATATAATAAATATATATAAGTATATAATTATATATATATATATATATATAATATATATATAAATAAATATATATTATTAATATATATATATGCAAACTTTCTTGTTAATCAATTCTACGTATCTTCTTATCTATATATTTTACCTATTCCATAATGTTTGTAGCCCCTTTAGATGCAAGATCCTTTTGTTGTGATAATTGCAGACGACTCTCCCTTTTCAGTAGTGATACTAAATCTCTGCCAAAAAAGGAGTTGTATATCCAAAATAGGTGACTAACTTTGGTATGCAAATTTGAATTGGAAGTGATTTCAGAAGCATTCTTCCTTAACCTCGTGCCTTTGAGGGTCTTAGATTTAGGTGTAACACAACTACAATTATTTCCAAGGTTATTGTGGCAACTGAAACAATTCGAATTTTAGTCCCTACATTTTCTTATGCTAAGGAGAATGAGTAAGGGCTAACCACTAGGGGTGTAATTTGTGGAGAATAATTGTTGAGGGAGGGAGATTCGAGCAATGAACCCTAGCCTACTTGGTCCTCTTTTTCCTGCACCTAGGTCCTCCTTTCTTGATTGTTGCCCCCTCCTCTATTTTTTTTGTCATTTCCACCATGTGGAAGCTCTATTTGTGTTGGGGTTCAGGACTTCGTTACAGTTCTTCTCAGTGTGTCTTCTGCTACTCGAGGTCACCGTCGCCCTGTTTGTAGTTACCGTCATTATAGATGGGACAATGGTGCGATGAAGCTTGCCTGATCGACTCTCCTGATAGTGCCTCTTGGCCTACCTTTCTTGACTACACCCCATTCCTTTACAACTGTCATTGACGTCGCTATGTGGAAGGGTTGTTCGCACTCGGGTCCAGGACTTTCCTATGGTTTTTCTAATTGTGTCTTTTGTTGGTGGGGGTCATTGTTGCCTTGCTTCTAGTTTTCATCATTGTATAGTTCTTCGGTGATGGTTCGTCGATATAATTGTTGGATTGTGGTATCGAGATTTGTTAGGTCTTGTCACTTGTTTTTTATTATCGTAGCCCTATTCCGACTTGCTGAGCCTACGATATATTTTATGGGGGCATTATCCCTAGTTTTACCTCTAGCATTGGTTGTTGGGGTTTGAACATTTTGTATTTGTGGGTTAGCTACCTTTTCATGCCATTTATAGTTTCCACTTCAAATTTATGTGCTCTACATTCCTTGGGGTTTTATTTGGTTGAGCGTCCATGCTAATTTTTTTTAAATCTCTTTGTGATGTGGTATGGCACGTGTTGACCCAGGGTCTTATACATTGAATCTCCTTTTTCATATCTTGTTGGTTGGAGCATCTTCTGGTGGTGCTAGAATGGTGTGTGGATGGTCATTGTTGGGGTATATATTATGCTCCTTTTGGGGTTTCTTTGAGGGGTTTGTGCGACATGTATCTTGTTATCAATCATATGTAACAAGGATTATACTGGAACATATCCTATATGGATGATTATGTAAACATCTTTTTATCTAATAGAAATTTGTTGGTTTTTTCTTTATTGAAAAAAAAACAAAACAAACAAATAAACAAACACAAACTCTTGAATTTCTTGGTCTGAATCATACTAAAATTGGTGATGTGCATTGAAGCATTAACATTATTTCAAACAATCAGTTTTTACACCTCAAGGGATGTAAATGGTTAAAATCATTTCCATGTGAAATGAGAGATCTAAAAAAACTCATATTTTTGGATCTCAATGGATGTTGTCATTTAGAACCATTGCCATATGAAATCACAAAACTCAATGATCTCAAATATCTAGATTTTAAGGGTTGTTGTAAGTTACAAGTGATTCCTCCTAACATCAAAACGCTTTCAAATTGTCAAATTGTACAATAGAAAAAGAGTGTCTTTGAACTAAAAAATTTTAATATAAGAAGGATTTTGTCATATTTTTTGTTAATAAAAATTTATTATATTATAGATATATCTTAATCATAGATTTAACATGTTGCAAGAGGGATAAATATCTTCGGATGCAAACCTCTTTTAGAATGTAAAATATGAAAAAAGCTACATCCTTTTATAGATGCCAATGAATTTGGTTTTCTCTCTCTATATATATAATGTGGTATTTTTTCATTGTTTAGATTGTATTTTTGAATGCTATATTAAACTTGTTAGTACAAAGAAAAATTATTGGATTTCAGAGAAAATTGGCAAAAGTATCTATACACCTAAAAAATATGAAAATGTAAAATAGTGAGACTACTTCAAACATTTTACCCATAAAATTTATTTTTTGTTGTTTCTTTATAGGACATATACAAAAAAAAATTAAACAATATATAATATATACATAGTTGACATTAACATATTTTGCATAACATGTGTATTGAGACATTTTATCTATAGACTACATTGTCCACATTAAATTTTTTTGGTTATTAATATATTTTTAAGTCTATGTCAATATTACTTGATCTCGGATATTAAAATATTTTGTGAGTAACCCACATTAAATTTGTTTATTATTATGAATATTTTTAAATGTCACATATTAATTTTATATTAAGAATTGAATGAATTACACATCTCCTTATTATTTTTATTAGGAATTATTTGATATTTTTTATTTTATTTTTCAACTTTTAATTACTTATTTCTTTGGACATTGATCTTATTTTGTACAACATTAAA
>APFE031578189.1:0-17349 GCA_000404065.3 Pinus taeda
ATCCAGTACCAGCTCCACCTGTTACACACAATACAGCTCAGATCTGAATTAATCACTGGCTCAAATCTCTTCTGCTGCTTGCCTGCCTCCGCTGCTCAATACCTGCACAAGAACCGGTGATAATTCCCAGGCAGCCACGTCTTTCCTTGGCTAAATCATGTGAGAACAAGCTACAATGTGGGCAAACTCATTGGCATACTCAATCCCTTGATTTGTGCAAGATCTGGTGCACAACTATAGTCACAACTGATAGCAATCTGATTCTCTAACACCTGTCCCTGCTGAACTGAACATGCACTGACATGCAACTGAGTTAACTGATGTATTCATTAGTTGTATTATGAGTTAATAACTTGTGAATTAATTAATAACTAATTCACCCAACTCATCTCTAGTCTATTTGCCAGTTAGACTAAATACAACCAGTTTAACAAAGCTAAACTGAACACAACTCCATCAACTGCACCTCCAGTCCACTAAACTCAACTCACTTGAGTTCTAACTGAAGTCATGCATGCAAATATTCAACTAACCCATAAGAACCACGTATTTCCTTCATGCAATTGCATGTGCCACACCGTAGCTCGAACTGAAGTGCTCCAAGAGAATAAGACAAAGTTTATAGTCCAAATATTATTGTGAGATAATAATATTTGACTTTTCTATTTTTGACAGCCAGTCTAAAAATAGACTTGATCACTCACACTGTGATCACTCACACTTCATCAAAAATAGAAGTCCATCTATTTTTCCAACTTGATCAATCATCCATAAACGGCAACCTGCAATCCATAGACATGATCCATATGTCTAAAAATAGACATAGTCTAAAAATAGACTTGCGCCAAAAATAGCCTGCGGGCCCACTTAGTGAAGGCGACTCTTTTCACTAAGCTCCATCATCTTGTTGCAATCTCAACATTTCCCAATTAGTGCCCTTCCTGAAGTTATAAAGCCAATTGGGGAGATCCCATGGGACTAGGATTGAGGATTAACCCCCCATTTAAGGTGAGGGAACAAGACTACAGTCAAAACCCTTCCTCCTTCCAAGTCACCCAATAATCCATACCCAATGTGCCCAAGGAGAAACAAGCATAAGCACCCCATTGCACAATGAAAAACATACATTCAGGATTGGAATCCCCACCTTCAGAGGTTGTTGGCTGTCGGCAAAAGACAAGTCTAGGAGAAAAATTCTCCTATGGGGTCATCCACTAGTGGTGGGTAACAGTCCTCCTTGGGTGGATACTTATACTATGTGATATTCATTGATGATTTCTCCCAGAAAACTTGGATCTGCTTCATAAGACCAAGGATGAGATTTTTAGTAAGTTTCAGGAGTTTCAGGCTCAGGTGGAGAACTTGACAGTAAGGAGGATCAAAATTTTGTGATCAAATAATGGAGGAGAATATACCTCCAGGGACTTCAGTGATTACTGCAAGGAAGCAGGGATCAAGAGGGAGTAGATAGTTCCTTACAATACTCAGCACAATGGAATTGCAGAAAGGAAGAACAGGACTATTGTGGAAGCAATGAAGGTTATGATTCATGATCAGGATCTACCCATGGTCTTATGGGAAAAGGCAGCTAGCATAGTTGTTTATGTTTAGAACTGGAGTCCTCACTAGATATTGGAGGACAAGACTCCTAAGGAGGCATTCACAAGAGTGAAGCCAGAATTCAATCATTTGAGGATCTTTGGTTGTCTAGTATATGTTCACATGCCCAAGGAAAAGAGGAAGAAGGGTCCTTTTGTGGGATATAGCAAGACATTGAAGGCCTACAAGATCTACATTCTATGAAAATTTCTAAATCTACACTTCAGAAATCCTACTGCAATCAATGGTTTATCATCTCCTACTTGTTATTACATTCAACAAGTTATTTAAATTATAAACAATGACGAAAAACACTATTGCCGACTACACTAACATACAAATCATAAACTGAAACAAATATGAGACAAACACACAACGGACACCATTACTTTTGGACAACACGTCCCTGGAAAAACCCAATGTGGGAAAATTGGTGTAGCATATAGAGGGTTTGTATTATTAAGCAAGCAGAATCTAAGTACAACAGGTTGCCTCTCACACCGGCTAACCTTTCAAAGAAATATCGACAGCAAGAAATACATACGAGGGTTTACCTCGTTCTCCAAGTCACAACTTATCCACTGAGTGGCCTAACTCTGGCAAGCACTGCAAAAATCCTAGCACAATCCCTACTTGGGCCAACGTCTTGCCTCTTGGAGATTGTGTCACTCCTTCTGCTAGATCGATTAGCTGGAGGAAGACTTTTGTTCAGCCCTCCTAGCTCAGAACCTTGCTTCTCCAGCAAAATCTCGAACTTCTAACGATTATCCTCCACTGCCACTGTAAGAGACCCTCTTGGCCTACATCATCTCTGTGTGAGCCCCTTCCTGGGCTACATAGGCCTCTGCATTGCCTCTCTGATACTATTGTTGCCTCTCTGCCTGCTACTCGTTGGCTCGAAACTCCTTTCTGAGCCAACTCTCTGCTTCTGCCCCTCTCACTGCAACACAGATCACTAGTTTGATTTTCTCAACAAACCACACCCCTGAAAAATCGCACTGATTTGATCATTCGGTGTATCTCCTCTTATACTCCTCTGATACTATGTGAAAATTTCTGAATCTACACATCAGAAATCCAACTACAATCACTGGTTTATCATCTCCTACTTGTTATTACATTCAACAAGTTATTTAACTTATAAACAGTGATGAAAAACACTACTACAGACTACACTGACATACAAACCATAAACTGAAACAAATATGAGACAAACACACAAGGAACACCATTATTTTTGGACCACACGTCCCCGGAAAAACCCAATGTGGGAAAACCAGTGCAGCATGTAGAGGGTTTGTATAATTAAGCAAGCAGAATGTGAGTAGAATAGGTTGCCTCTGACACCGACTAACCTTTCAGAGAAATATCGACAGCAGGAAATACATACGAGGGTTTACGTTGTTCTCCAAGTCATAATTGATCCATTGAGTGACCTAACTCCAGCAAGCACTGCAAAAATCCCAGCGCAATCCCTACTTGGACCAACGTCTTGCCTCTAGGAGACTGCGTCGCTCCTTCTGCTGGATCGATTTGTTGGAGGAAGACTTATGTTCAGCCCTTCCAGCTCAGAACCTCACTTCTCCAACAAAATCTCGAACTTCTAACGATTATCTTCCACTGCCAATGCAAGTGACCTTCTTGGCCTGCGTTAACTCTGCATGAGCCCCTTCCTAGGTTGCGTAGGCCTCTGCGCTGCCTCTCTGATGCTACTGTTGCCTCTCTTCCTGGTACTCGTTGACTCGGAACTCCTTTCCGATCCAACTCTCTGCTTTTGCCCCTCTCACTGCAACTCAGATCACTAGTTCGATTTTCTTAGCAAACCATGGCCCAAAAAAATCGAATTGATTTGATCACTCGGTGTATCTCTAACTGACCCCCAAGCCTCCTCTTATACTTTTCTTGTTGATGAATCAACAGCCGAGATTAAGTCCCTAATCAATGGATAAGATTAAAAAAGACTTGATCCTCACCTCTTAGAAGCTTCTCACCCATATTTTTATTAATACCCATTAATATTCTAGCCCCTCCACAGATTTCGGAGCTAGAGCACATCCGATGCTACCCGAAAATCAACACATTCCAAGACAGCATAAGGTTGAGGTTAGTCAAGATGTTATTTTTGATGAGGAAGCAACCTTCAGGAAGTCAAGAGAGTTCCACATGGAGATTGATAATGAGCAGGAGACTTCAAAAGATACAGGAACAGGTCCTTCCATTCTAGTTGTTCATCCTTCAGATGATCACGAGGAACTAGCAAAACTTGTGAACCCAACGAAAGATGTTGCAGGAACCTGGAAGAGGCTAATATGGCCTCATGAGACTTTGAAGGATGCAAAGGGACATGCAGCTCCCCATGGTACTTTCGGGGAAAGTAAACAACCAGAAATGTACTCAGGTTATATGGCATTGATAAGCCATATCATTCATTCTAAACCTTCTAGTTATGAGGAGGCAACAAGCTAGCAGGTTTGGAAGGATGCCATGATGGAGGAATATCAGCGCATCATGAAGAATGATGTGTGGGAGATAGTTCTAATACCAAAGGGGAAGTGCATTGTTCAGATTTTGAGGAGATTCGACACGATGGACTGTAAGTCCATGGATCCCACGATGTACAAGCAGTTGATTGGATCCTTGATGTACCTAGTTAACAGCAGGCTAAATATTTTCTTTGCAATGAACACCGCGAGCCGATATATGGTTGAGTCAAGGAAGATACATCGGGTTGCAGCAAATAATGTGTTGAGGTACCTACATGGTACAATTGGATATGGTTTGAGATATGTCTCAGGTGGTGAAGTGAAGTTGCAAGGATACAAATTCAAACTGGGTCAGGAGTGCAAAAGACAAAAAGAACACATCAGGGTCTTGTTTTTGCTTGGGATCAGTTATGATATATTGGTTTAGCATGAAACAAACTTTTGTCGCACTCAGTATAGCACAGGCAGAGTATGTTGCTTTTCCACGGCATTGGAGAATCTAGGTTAGGGTCCTCGAATCTCTGAGACTACCTGTTACCACTCAAACCAGCAGGGGGCCTAAAGGGGTTCCTAAGAGGGCAACTGCTAGGTTAAGGGCAACTGTGGAGGTTTAGCCCACTATCACCACAGCTAAGTCTCCCTGCGCTTTACGGACTTTCACCGATGAGAGGAGTCCCGGTAGTGTAGGGATTCACTTGTAGAGTATATGTCAATGGATAGGTGAGAAGTGACCCTGAAAACCCTTTCCCAAGGATGGGGTGAAGAATGGAGCTTGCTTGCTCTTTAAGCAAGGGACTTGGTCCACCAAGGATAAGGAATGAGGATTGGAGGGTTGAGGGAGAAAGAATAGGCTTATGAACAAGTTTCTCAATCCCTATAATCCTTGGAAAACTTGGATTCCCAAATGGTCCTTGACAAATAGTCTTTATTGAGAAGTGGGACCACACGGAGCCTAGTGGACCCAACCCAGGTTCGGGAAAGGAATGTAGCAACTAATGATGTTCCTATCCTAGACAAGGTGAGGGGAAAGTACCAAACAAGAATACTTTCTTCAAAAAGATGAATTGATCCTATTGAGGTCTAGCCTTGGGGATGCCTAAGCACAATTCGATCCTAGAGCTAGGGCTTGAGATTCTCGAAGATTCCACCGTTAGAATTGCCTCAAATTTGGAGAGGAGGGAGGGGACCCACCAGTGCAGTAGCCTATAGTGGATCAAATTTTTTCCTTGGGTCAATTCCTGGGAAATTGATGCCCTAGGTGACCTAATGGGGCTAGACTTGGAGAAAAAAAGGAAAATGGTTAAAAGAGGGTTGAAATGGTCACCCTTTTTGAGGGATTAGTGCCTAGTTCACTTGGGGATATTGGGTCAAGGATAATGATGAGAAAGAACTTGGTTTCTTGATCAAGGAGGCCCTGAAAGTCAACTTCGTCCAATGTTGAGAGAAAGAAAAGAAAAGTGACCTTCAAGCATTTATACGTCAAAGCAAATAATGCAAGCTTCTCGAGATAAATAAATCTCTAGGACATTTCATTCATATAACATTGGCCCATACATTAAATTAGCTAAAACATGCTTAATTCCACATTTCGATAATGCAGCGACTAACCCTAATTTTAGCATCATGCAGCAACAAGAATAATAGCATCAAATTTTGCTTAAAATGTTACAGAGTATATCCAACCAACATTTTGTTTGCTCAATAAAGCTCCAAGATGAGAAATGGCCCAAATCCATATAGCAAAATTCATCCATCTCCAAAAATATCCACCAAGGAAAAAGTGTGAAAATTCTCTATCATTAAAGAGATCCCAAGTCAAGTGATGATACAAATGAATGTATCTAACATCAATATATAGCCTCCTAAGGAATTTGGATTAGCCTATAGGCCTACATTAGCCTCTAATGATAAAATAATGTGCAAATAAAACCCTTGTTGGTGACAATCCCACCAAACTAGCTCAGAAGTGTAAAAAAAAACCTCATAGAGGGCCAAATAATAATGTGTACATGTCATAGGGCCCCCCAAAGGCATAATAGTATCCTAAAGTGCCATATTGAAGAATAAATTCCTCGGAATATGATGGACAACGATGTGGCCCCTTGTTCTCCATGTAGTAGACCTGTGGTGCTCCCATTGGGTATGGAGGGCACATAGATGACCCCATGGGTCTCCATATGAATCGGAGATCCTCTGCAAGGGTCCAAGTGGTGGAATAAATGCTACCATGACATCGTACAAGTCCTAGGACACCTGTCAAGAGTGTGGGGCTCCTATGGGGGCCTGCTAGGCATAATGTAGCAAGCATATCATCATCATCCCAAAAGTGGATCACTAGTAATCTATGATCATCCATGGAGACTCATGGAGTGTTGTCTGCTGATGTGGAGTACCATGGCTCTCTATGCACACCCTACATGTGCCAATGTAGACCTCTGGGGGTTAGGATCCCATATAGGGAAATCAAACCCAAATGGAAACCACCTGTAATCTTGCATAAGATCCAAAGCGTCCCCTAAGCTTCTAGTGCAAGCAATCGTTAAAATAATCGGGTAAAAAGTTTACAAATCATGGATAACAACGTGGGCACTTCATAATGGCATGCCCTTCCGTAGTGGGCTTTGGCATGTGCTAGTGTCTCCAAGCTCCAAAGCGGGTTAGCTATGTACCTTATTAGGTGGTTTCAACCCTTAAAGGGGATAGTATGTCCAAGGTACATCCCTCTAATGGGGGTGGCAAGTGACAAATAAGTGGAATGGAATAAGGAATGAGGGGAGCAATTCTGGGCCACGTAGTGGGGTATAGGGGTAGCTAGATAAGGAGAAGCCCACACTTGGGTATGTAATGTATAAGAGGGAGCAATTGTGGTACATGAGGTGCCCCGGCCTTGATTTTTCCACCCTTCTTCATACACCTTTTGCCTTTTATGAATTTTCTTTAATTAACTGCTCGGGGCTGAAAGGACAAAAACATGATGTGTTAGATATAGCAGTGATTACCCTCTTTTAGGTAGGGCAGTTCATTTCCCTCTAGGGGTTGGGACAATCATGGGTTCCTGAATGATGAAGGAGGCTCATCTAGGGCCTATGGAACTAGGGTGATGGGCAATGATTGGGATAAAGCTCATGTAATGGCTTTTGCCCATGTGCTAATTATTTTTGTCCCGACCATCTTTTGCATTTTGTGGTACAATTTCCAGTTAAATGTGGCCATTTATGCTTTTCACTTTTTCTTTTAATTGCTTCAACCTCCGAGACATCATTCTAGGCCTAACCCAAGGTGGGGGCAAAGGGATAGGGAGGCTAGCGGCTAGCCCTATGTGGACCCAGAATGGGAATGTGGACTCAGGTGGGGGAAAAGATGAATGGAGATATAGTGAGTGGAAAGGGAGTAATATGTGCAGATAAAGGAGCGGGACCACGCACCCAAAGTCGAGGTTTCCCAAGTAGTACCACCCTAGAACCAAATGGTCAATAAAGGAAATCCCACGGGACTAAGATCCAAGGGCAACAACCAAAAGAGATCAAGGGGGACAAGAGCACAAACTAAGCCCACTCTTTCCGCCAAATACCCCCATCAATCCATACCCAAAAGTATCCATGATAAGTAAAACCAATACTCAATTACCAAATGATAAGACATACCTTTAGATTCGGGAGGCCCACCTTCAAACATACGATCAATGTAGGTGGGTCAGAGACCACAAACCAACAAGAAATAAAATATGCAATTTTTTATTTTTTTTATTAACCTAAATGCGATCTAATCTATCATGAGAAATATCATACGCGATTAGTTCTAATGTAGAAATCAACATGCAATGCATCCTACCCTAACATGCATATAGTAATGTTGATACTAAGTGTAATCATAAAGCCAATGCAACCAACATATCATCACATGAATACATGTATGTCTGCTAGTATGATTACTCATGTAGCAACCCCCATATTGAATGTGGACATAGTCACATGGTGGATGAAGCGGGTGGGAGGTGGGAAGATATGATCTCCATTCGATGTAGAGGGAGGTTCCAGGGGAAAGAAAATTGGTCATTCTAGAGGTCCATGGCTCCCCTTCTAGGTACAAAATGGAGGAATGAATGATTACCCTTGAGAACTCCTCATCACAATCACCGCTTGCAATATCATGCTTTGAGGATGTCATGTGGTTGTGATGAGAGAGGAACAAAGGGTGAGAGAAAGAAGGAATGCAACAAATAGGTCTCTCAATGTGATGGTCACGGCGGGGAGGGAAGGATGCAGAGTGATCACAATCCTGAGAATGGGTCAAAGGGGTTAAGGTATATTCAATGAAGGGTTCCTCCTTGACACCATATTCAGAAAAGGGAAAAGGGGCATGGTCACTCGAGGTGATACCCAAAGGGATGAGGGACGAACTTCAGGAAGACTCAAGGTGATGAACAAGAGGGAAAGGCAAAGGGGAGGTTGAAGTGTCACATTCAACAAGCTTTCCTTCCCCACAACCTAAAGGCACAAGTGATTTGAATACATAATCATAAGGTGGGTTGGTAAGAGCCTCGTTGCTTTCCTCATTATAAATATTAAAGATTGGGCCTTTATCAAAAGGAGAGTCAAAGATTGGGCTTTCAATAAAAGGAGAGTCAATCACTTCCATCAAAGGTTGTCCATAATTCTCCTTTCCAAGGGTATCAGTGGGTATGTCATCATAAATAACGCCTAAGGGGAAGGGAAGACCAATCTCGTCCTCACCCTCCTTGTCGGTGTCATAAATGGGAGCACAATCAAATTGAGGACCAACAATTTCCCATTTCTCCCTTTCAATTTGGAAATAACCTTCAATCTCATTTTTCAAGGGGCTAATGGGGTCATCTCTTGCAAGGTTTTCAAAAGAGAATTCATTGGGAGTAATATCCTTGAGAAAGGTAGGGTTGGTCTCAAGAAATTCATCCTTCCCAACATAGGTGTCCTCAAAATCATCTTGCTCGTTTTGCAGTCCCCACGAGGACTCATCTTCCTGCTCATCACCGAGGTCCTTGAGGTCATCTTCATCTTGATTGTTTGACAAGCAAGACCTTCCTTCTTCTCTCTTCTCTTGAAGAACAATGGCTAAGGTATTTGTTACATGATTCTGGTAGTATCCTTCTAAGAGGAGAGCATTAGTAGGGTTCCCTTTATATTCACATTTCGTCTTATGAAGCTTCACTTCTTCACAATATAAGCAGAAGAAAACTTCATTAGAATTATATTCCCATACTACCTCTCTACATGACCTACTATATTCATCCATTCTTTCTTGCGTCATTTGGAAGCTTGCGGGATCCAAATCTTTGTCATCCTTAGAGGAGGTATTCCCATTGTTATTGATGAGGTTATCCAAAATTTTCATAGCACAGGTTATGTGAGCAAGGTCATGGAGGCAACTAGGATCCTCTTCATAAGCATGCCTTATTATGTCAAGTTGTACATTTTGCAACCTATAAAAACTTAACATGAATTCCATATCCAATCTCTCCAACATATCTTGAAAGGATTCTGCATATTCAACCACTTTCCTTTGCAGCTCTTGAATCTCTTGGTTACTAAGCTTTTCAAATATAGGATCAAGAGAAATCTCCATCTTCTATGATTTTGCATATTAAGGTTATAATGGAGTCGCCAGGGTGAATTGAGGTGCCTTGATAGATGCTTGCTTCAACCTACAAGCATTAACTTTAATGCTCAATGAAGAACTAGGGTTTCGTTCTTCTAGTGGAGTCGCCAATATTGATATGTCAATATGTCATATGGGAAACAAAACACACGCTTCGTGTCCCCAACAAAGGCGCCAAAAATGTTACCACTCAAACCAACAGGGGGCCTAAACGGGTTCCTAAGAGGGAAA
This sequence comes from Pinus taeda, assembly GCA_000404065.3. NCBI lineage: Eukaryota > Viridiplantae > Streptophyta > Pinopsida > Pinales > Pinaceae > Pinus > Pinus taeda. The sequence goes on from APFE031578189.1 coordinate 9,948, forward strand.
CTGCTAGGTCAAGGGCAACTGTGGAGGCTTAGCCCATTGTCACCACAGCTAAGTGTCCCTTCTCTTTATGAACTTTCACCGATGGGAGGAGTCCCGATAGTGTAGGGATTCACTTATAAATTATATGTCAATGGATAGGTGAGAAGTGACCCTGGAAACCCTTTCCCAAGGATGGGGTGAAGAATGGGGCTTGCTTGCTCTTTAAGCAAGAAGACTTGGTTCACCAAGGATAAGGGGTGAGCATTGGAGGGTCGACAAAGAAAAGATAGGCTTATGAGCAAGTTTCTCAATCCCTATAATCCTTGGAGAACTTGGATTCCCAAATGGTCCTTGACAAATAGTCTTTATTTAGAAGTGGGACCACACGAGGCCAAGCGGACCCAGCCCAGGTTCAAGGATAGAATGTAGCAACCAATGATGTTCCTATCCTGGACAAGGTGAGGGGAAACATGGAAAGAACCAAACAAGAATTTGGTGATGCTTAGGCACTATTCGATCTTGGAGTTAGGGCTTGAGATTCCCAGAGATTCCACTGTTAGAATTGCCTCAGATTTGGAGGAGAGAGAGGGGACCCACCAACGCAGTAGCCTAAAGGAGATTGAATATTTTCCTTGGGTCAATTCCTGGGAAATTGATGCCCTAGGTGAACTAATGGGGCTAGACTTGGGGAAAAGGGGGAAATGGTTAAAAGAGGGTTGAAATGATCACCCTTTTTGAGTGATCAGTGCCTAGTTCACTTGGGGATATGGAGTCAAGGATAGTGATGAGTAAGAACTTGGTTTCTTGATCAAGGAGGCCCAGAAAGTCAACTTCCTACAATGTTGAGAGAAAGAAAAGAAAAGTGACCTTCAAGCATTTATACTTCAAAGCAAATGATGCAAGCTTCTCGAGATAAATAAATCTCTAGGACATTTCATTCATATAACATTGGCCCATACATCAAATTAGCTAAAACATGCTCGCAACTCAGAAGCAACTCGCCATCACTATCACTATTGGTGACACTGCCCCAACTCCTAGCACTCATCACTGCAACAAACTTTGTCACATGAACTACACCCATCTTGGAAGTATCACTGCCACTGGAAGCCCCCTGCTTCTTCTCCTAAAATGATTTCAAGCCATTCCAACCTGCTTCCCCTTCTTCTCATCATCTCCCTTCTTCTTTGAACACTTCATCAAATAATGACCATACTTGCCCAAGTTGCCAAAAAAAATTCAATATCTGGAACACAAATTTTTACCAAATTTTCTGCAAAAACCCACCAATGATTAGCTTCAGAAAATCAAATATTCAAATCAGAAATGGAGCAAGCGAATCTAGGGCCAATAAGAGCTAGCCCTAGGCCCAATAGAACTAGCGTTGGGCTAGGCGAAGGCAGATCTGGGCTTAGGAGCCCCAAAACTTGAAATCCTTGTTCTGAAAAAAAATATTTTGCTTCAGATCTTCAGATTTATTGCAAAATCTTTAATGGTTAGCCTTGTAAAAAGATTTGGGATAAGATATCGCCCTCCAGGGCCTAGATCTGTCTCAAAACCCCCAGATCTACTTGAAAATCTCAAATCTGAAGATTTACTTGGTTGATTTCTCAGATCTATTCATGCAAACAATCTTTGAGCCCAGATCTTGCCCTCCAAGGTCTAGATCTAGCTCAGATCTGAAGATTTACTTGGCTGATTTCTTAGACCTATTCCTGCAAACAATCTTTGAGCCCAGATCTTGCCCTACAGGGTCTAGATCTAACTCAAATCTGAAGATTTACTTGGCTGATTTCTCAGATCTATTCCTACAAACAATCTTTGAGCCCGGATCTTGCCCTCCAGGGTCTAGATCTAGCTGAGATCTGAAGATTTTCTTGGCTGATTTCTCAGATCTATTTCTGCACAAGTGAAAAGAGAAAAACCCAATACCCAATATGTACAAAAATAGAGAAAATATCAAAAACCCAAGTGTTAAAATTCAAAATTATGTTATAAAAATTTCAGATCTACACAAGCAAATAACAGATCTATGCAAATAAAATACAGATCTATACAAATAATTTACAGATCTATCAAATCTGAGGAGTATGAGTCCAACTCCGCTCCCAAATCTGATAATTTAAGGCTCTTAATAGCTAGATCTATCAAAATTTCCACAAAATATTTAAAAGATTTTGAAATTTTAGAAAGGTACTAGCCCAAAAACACCCTGCAAAAAAAAAAAAATAAATAAATTATCATTAGATAAATCCTGAGGCTTATATGAAGTAGGCTCTTCAGAAAATATGTGTTGAGAGTTGGTTGGTCCAACCGAGGACTATCCCCAAACGCTTAATGAGAAACTCAGAGATCTTCTGCAAAAAATAGATCAACCATCAAATCAAATAGAGAAATAGAACAACAATAAAATTCTGAAGAAATAGAGATACCTGCTACTTTCAATCAAAATAAAAATGTTACCCTAGATCCAACAAACTGAATAAGATACATGTATTCAGATTATTCTAAGAGAACTATTGATTGATAGTTTTCACATAATATTAAGCAGAAACTAAAACAATGTTACCATAAATTCATGAAGAGGAACACTACAGCACGTTGAAACCCCAAAGACTTTTGCATTAATTCAAAAAAGTATACAAGAGAGCTTGAGATCTTAGTACACGATTAAAAGATCGGATGATCTCAACTGACAATTGACCTCCTATTTAAAGATAAATCTTCCAATAGCTAGTTCAAGTGATCCTTGTCAAAGTAATCTCGACCATTGATGAGAATCAAAATTTCTTTTAATCTCATCCATCAAAATTTTAATTATTGAAGAAATTTCGAACTTTTCAATTAAATACATTTTAATTAATTCAAAAATTAAATTTTTGAATTAATTTCCTCAAAATTTTGACTTTGACTTAACCCCAGGGACCGAAGGCTTAAAATTTAGCAAAATAATCAATTAACCTTAGTCCCTGGACCTCTTAAAATTTAATTTTTAAAAGACCCATGAATCTTGCCTTTGGAAAATTTAAATTTACTTAGGACCTATAATTAATTAAATTTATGGCTTAGGATTTTAATTAATTTTGGCCAAAAAATTTAACTAATTAACCTATGAGGGGATAAATTATTTTTCGAACCCTCAAGACACTTTACATCTTGATTTTTACATTTTTTACATCTCAAGGGGGAAAACCCATTTGCAAAAGACCCTCACAGACTACCCAGTTCTGTGACGCCAAAATATAATCTAGCAAATCAAGCAATTTGTAATAAAATAACCTAACCAAATAGTTAGGATTATTCCCAAATCACTCTTACGCAGACTCGATCTATAACACTAGAACTCGCTTAAGATCCTAGTGACAAAATTCATTCTGGCTTTAGGGTAAAGCTGAAGGAAAACTCTGTCGACCATTCGAGAATGGATCGGTGAGACAAAAAACCTCTCGGAATGTAGATCATTACCAGAAAAATAGGTTTACCTAGGCTATTACATGACACAGATCTGCTGAGATTATTTACATCATATACATGCAAAATGGGGTTACATTATAACATGACAATCAGGCTAATGATAATACATGGAAGATGCAGACACATCGATCAGGTGCTATCCCTTTTGCAAAAAAGGGGGTGTACTGCTATGGGCCATTGACACATAGTGGTCAACAGAGTTTTTTCACTTAATTAATTATTTGTGTTTTTCAGCACTTAATAATTAATTGAATTTTTTCTCCCATATATACCCCAAAGTTGGAGCGTGACTTTGATGGTAAGGCCTTAAGAGAGTCCTAGTGTCTAGAGTCGATGTATATTACCATGTTAGATCACTTGTAAAATTTCATGGAATTTGATTAGGTCTAGGTGTCATTTTTTAAATTATTAAAATTTCTTGTAGGACGGGATTTTTAATATATTTTATGTAAATTTTAATAAATGATGTCTAGAGAAGTTGTAGGGGGTATGTGCAGGGAAAATTGGACCTCCATTCCTCAACTTTCTACTAAGACACAGTTTGAAGGGTGAAAAATTACTTTAAACCCCCAAAACCCACTTTTTCCTAAGTTTAGGGGAAAATGTAGCAATAAATAGCCCAAAAAATAAATAAGTGGAGAAAAATAAAATACCCACATGCCAATATAAGTGAAAATGACATGGAAAATCACTCAAGTCATCAAGTCAAGTTAAAGTGACAAGTTGGTGGTTGAGTGGGCACCCACATGACACAAGGAAATTTGCACATGGTGAAAATAAATTTGTGGGCCAGATTGGGGCACGACTTAGCAATGTCGACTTTCACTTGGCAGACCAACGTATTGTGAAGATTGTATCAAATATTTGATTTCAGATTTTTTTGGAACATTGTCCCCACTATAATCTACCAACCTCACACTTGTACGCAACTCTTGAAGGAAGCATTAACACACAACAGTCTACACACAGCCTTAGCAGCTTCAACGCACCACAGTTTGGGTAAATTTGCAAAAGTATCTCTCCTTTAGATGTTGGTTGAAGATTTCGTAGATATATGCTTCCCTCTCCACCTAATATACTCCACACATAGTGAAAATTCCTAATCCTCAAGGAACCCCTACTGCAGCAAATCTAAATTTGCTTCACCTACATGATTTTTAAATTACATTCATCAAGTTATTCTTCTGAACGCTGAAGCAAATTACTTATGCAGCCTACACTAATTAAATATTTGATCTCATGAAACAGAAAACAAAGCAAAGAACAAGATACATAGGACACACTTATTTTTGGACAAAATAGTCCCCGGAAAAACCTAATGCAGGAAAATCGGTGCAGCAGTTCTCAGGGTTTATTATTATGCAAGAGAAATATCTGAATACATATCTAGGATGCTCGTCTAGAGAAAATACTGGCGGAAAACCTGAGTGAGTTTTACCTCATTTCACCTGGAAGAATTCCCGCTGATCTGGCACAAGACTAGCTAACACCGGTTATTTCTGTGTAAGCCCTACGTCACCTTCTCTACCCTCTGCATCAGCTATCTTGGCAGTTCCGAAAGTTCCCAACAGTTCTAGACTCTGTGTGGCAGGCAACTTTTCTGCTCTGTGCTGGCCCCTTTGGCTCTACGTCAGGACTACATGGGCCCAAACTAGCCCAACATCAGCTCTCCCAGCCACTACGCTGCCTCTCTGCAAGCTCTCTCCGCCGCTCTGTCAGTATTCTCCGAAAAGTTATTTTCTTGAATTCCCACTGCCCCTCTGCTGTAAGATCTTCCCAATCGATTTTCCTCTTCAAAATTTTCACCTCAGAAAATCGATTTCCTCAATCTCTCTGTGTGTGTTTCCAAATGAACCCTAAGCTTCCATTTTATACTTTTCCTGTTGAGTCTTTAATGGCCGAGATTAAATCTCTAATCAACGGCTAAGATTAAAACATGACTTGATCCACCTTCTAGATCATTCTCACCCATATTTTGATTAATACCCATTACTAAGATACAATCCGGGTGGAATTTCACCAAATGGTTTCTAGGTTCTTTAGAACTCATGTGCCTTAGGCTCTCCACCAATTTTCAAGGCTAGAGCACTTCCGATGCTACCAAAAACTAACACTCCCTCTTAGCGAGGAAAGTGCTCTAGCAACAATGTCCACCTGCATGCTGCTCTATTTCTGAAGCACCTCCTTTCTGCACTGTGGCTGCCACCAACACTGTGTCGCTGTTGTTACTGTACTACGGCCCACAACACTGCCACTACTGCATCCGTACTACAGCTCCCTCTCAAATGTTGCATCTGCTATGTTGCTAGCACTGCCACTACTAACACTGCATCCGTACTACAACTCAGTTGCCGAGAGAAGCAACTAAAAAACATCCAAAATTAGTTGAACTTAAATGTGTTCAACATAATACAATGAATGTTGGAATCTGACTACTATTGATTCTGACCCTCTGAGTCTTTTGCGTTGCTGTTGACTCCTGCACTGTGTCAACTGCATTGTTGCCAACCTCGCTTTGCGCTAATCAGTCTCTGGTCCCCAACTACTGCATCTGTCCTCCAAACAATCCACGGCATCATCTGACACTAAGTCCTGTTGACCACTACGTGTCAACGACCCATAGTAGTACAACCCCTTTTTTCGCAAATGGGATAGCGCCTAATCGATGTGTCTGTTTCGTTCAAATATCATCATTAGCCTGATCATCATGTTATAATGTAAACCCATTCTGCATGAATATGATGTAAATAATCTCAGCAAATTTGTGTCATGTATGTAATTGCCTAGGTGAACCTACTTTTTTTGTGACGATCTACATTCTGGGAGGTTTTTTGTCTCACTGATCCATTCTCGGATGGTCTGCAAAGTTTTCCTTCAATCTCACCCCAAAGCCAGAATGTATTTTGTCACTGGGATCTTATGCGAGTCTTAGTGTTCTAGATCGAATCTATGTAAAAGTGATTTGGAAATAATCCTAACTATTTGGTTAGGTTATTTTATTACAAATTGCTTGGTCTGCTGGATTATATTTGTGTCGCAAAAATGGGTAGTCTATGAGGGTTTTTTATAAATGGGTTTTCCCCCTTGAGATGTAAAAAGATATTAAAATCATGATGTAAAGTGTCTTGAGGGTTGGAAAAATAATGTATCCTCTCATAGGTTAATTAATTAAATTTTCTGACTAAAAATTAATTAAAATCCTAAGCCATCAATTTAATTAATTCTAGGTCCTAGGTAAATTTAAATTCTCCGAAGGCAAAAATTCGTCAGGCTTTAAAAATTAAATTTTTAGAGGTCCAAAGACTAAGGTAAATTAATTATTTTGATCAATTTTAAGCTTTTGATCCTTGGGGTTAAGTCAAAGTCAAAATTTTGGGGAAATTAGCTCAAAAATTTAATTTTTGAGTTAATTAAAATGCACTTTATTGAAATTTTCGAATTTCCCCAAATATTTAAATATTTCGACGAATGAAAATAAAAGAAATTTTAATCCTCGTCAACAGTGGAAATTGCTTTGACGAGGATCACTCGAACTAGTCGTTGGAGGATTTATCTTTAAATAGAAAGTCATTTGTCAATCGAATGATCTGACCTTTGAGTTGTGTGCTAAGAGAAAATCTCTTGTGTAATCTTTTTCTGAATAATAAAAAAAGACTTTGGGGTTAATTTTCGTCGGTGTTACTCTTTAAGGAAATACTGTAAGTTGTTTCGTTTTCATGCGTAAATTTTTTTATCCATTCATGATAGCTTCTGAAGAGTGATTTGAATACAAGTATCTTGCTCAGTTGCTGGGGTTTAAGTGATAATTTAAATTTTGAATGTAATAACAAGTATCTCTATTTATCTTAATTTTATTATCATTTTTTCGCTCCATCTTGATGGTTGGATTGAGTTTTGCAAGAAAATCTTGATTTTTAGATCATCGAGCGTTTAGGGAAGTTTTCAGGTG
>APFE031578196.1:1458-27263 GCA_000404065.3 Pinus taeda
ATCAAGAACTACTCAAGCGTTGAGGACAATGCTTTTTAAAGGAGGGGGCATGTTAGGCCCCTATACTACTAGTGTAACCCCTTATTGTTATTAGTACAACCCACTTATTATATTGATGTACCCATGTAGTGCCCATATTGTTACTATTGTGCCCCATAGAAGCCCACTATTATTATTATTGTGCCCTTACATTATTATTGTTATGTCGGCTCTGATTATGTTATGACCCCTTAGACTCCTATATATAGAAAGGAGGTCTTTTCATTTGTATCATCCAAGAATTGTTCATTTATGTAATGTAAAGGAGGTTGCCCCCTCGAAGAGGCTGAATTCTAAGGCATGGATCTCTCTTTTCTATCTTTTTGTGAGCTGGTTTCATAACAACCTCGGTCAAAGTGCGCTGACCGAGGCCCATGGAGATTGCATAGGAGGCAAATTTAGCCCCTGGGAGGCCCGAATCGGGAAACAGAGGAGGTTTTTGATGCACAATTAGCGCTTAGATTGCACATCGATGGGCGAAAAACCCCAAATTGGAGGAGCCCCAAGCGCTCGGTCGCATGAGAGCCGAGAAAACTGTGGGATAAAGGCTAAAGTGCTAAAGGCAGGATCCGCTCCAAAAATCGGTGGTATTGATCAGGGGCATCCATGGTCGGTAAGTTGTTTCGAAGGAAAAGGAGCGATTCCACTCAGCGGTTGATGTGTGGCAAGTGGAGGAGAGAGAAAACTGTCATTCATCGCACATTAACGGTCGAGCTAGTCAACTGCGTGGAACGAGCGAATGGCGTTAGATTTGGAGGCTCCAGATCTAACGGCTAAGATCGCGCCTGATGGGAAAGCAGAATCGATGGGGGATTGAGCCACAGTTTGTAAAGATTTGATGTCCAATTTGACTGCCAAGGTGGCAGAAGACTCATTCCATGATGTAAGGGAAAAACCAAACCGACAAAGTGAATTGGCACAGTTGCAGGAGGACTGTGGCCACTCCCTGTGAGCTTGATGATGATGCCGAACAGGGAACTCCAAGCGAAGCAGTAGTAGGAAATCTGACAGGAAGTGGAAGAGGAATCGAAGAGCCATGCGTATGAATGGCCTTAAATCCGTGCACCAGAAAAGCAGAAAGATGAACAGAACCTGGAGAGGAGGACGAAACACAGAAAGGAAGAACAGAGAGAAGAAAGATAGTGAAGCAACAACAGAACGGAAGACAGAGGGCCGAGCTGACTAGAGGCAGCATCGAGCACTAGAGAGCTTGAGTCATTCAAGCCATCCTAGAGAGGATCTATCTGGACTAAGCACCACATTGGGCTCTCTCCATTATAGACCAGAAGGTCATAAAGCTGGTAAGGAAAAGAGTCTGTGTACTCTAGTGGCTTGGGGAATCCAAGAACCACCCTGCCAAGCAAATTCCGTTCCAGGGGACTCACATTGAGCTCCTTCATTGTAATTCTCTGCTTCAAGACACAATAAAATAAGGTCACCACTAAGATCTGGACCGAAGACGTAGCCCTGGAGAATAGGGTGAACTCCTTATTAAATTCTTGTGTTCTTATATTGCTTACTATATTTCTCTGTTGTTTTCCATTTCAAGTGTCTGTGTATTTGCAATCTGATCGATTCGTTGCTTAAATAACATAGACACACACACCAACATATGAGTCTGTAATACCTTCATTTAAATAAATCTTTAACTGAGGTCACTCATAGGGTGATTATCAGATCAATCGTATCTATGGGTGCTGCTATGCGTGGACTAGGCTTTACATGCTCCATAGGGATTACAACTTCTGTGGTGGTGGTGGTGGTGTTTTTTATGTTTCTCTTGTGCTTTCAACAACTCTATATGGAATTAATACCATAGAATATTAACAAAACCACATTTTGTTTACATTTACCAAATTAAATACTAGAAAAACCACTCAAACAAGTTGACTCTCTTCACAGAATGGAGCATTAGGAATTTATATCACCCCTCAAGTGAAGCTTTAGATTAAGCATGTAGATCCTTGTTTGATGCCCATATAGGCCCCTTAGTACCAATGTTATCATTTCCCTTGTTGGATCCATTCTCAAGGATGATGATAGGTTTTGTTTCACCATCCTTGACCTGCACAAAAATGAAACAAGGGTTTGTTTTATAGGGAGAAAACATAATAAAAAAGCTAGACATAACAACATAAGTCATAAATAAATCCCAACTTCAATTGTTAAAAAATTGTTGCAAACCTTTCTATAAACAAGGAAAAAAGAAGCGTCGCATGAGTAAATGCATCTCATATAAAAAAAAAAGTCACAATTTAAAAAACTTGTAGTCTATACAAGCAACTTCAATGTCCTTCCTTTGTGTAACTATTTATCGATTTGAACCATAAGAACAACATCTCATGCCCTGTAAGAATTCTCAAAACTACTATAAAACATAAATATATGTTGATGCAGTTTTACCCATTTCCAAACATGAAACGCTTGAGCACTGTAAAGATGCATCATTCCCAATAATACTTCTTCATACTAAAGTGCTTAACAATTACAATTCCCTGATTTTAAACCTAGAGACACCATTACAGTATGAGATGCCATACTATTACACATTAGATCCATAAATAGGAATGTTGATGAACATATGGAGAACCTAAAATGAAGATTGAAAAGAGTCAGGCTTGTCAAAATTTATTTGAAGCCTATCAATAAATGTTAAAATTGTTGTCTAATAGGAAATTTTTGAACAGTAACAATTATATTTGAATTAAAAAATATTGAAGGCTACAACCATATCTATACATCCTGAAACCACAAAAGTGGAAGAATAATTTTGTCCTCTTGTCCTTGCAACCTCATAACAATGTTTGGTGGACAACATACACTTCCTTTCCCAAGTGTTTTGATCTAACTAACAAACAAATTGTACACTTCTTGATGAATTCACTATCTAGAAAGTCGATAAATCGAATGAATGCACAACCATTTCAACAGATTGCACCTAAAAATGCACCTCATGCCCCAATAAGCTTTCTAGATAACACCTTAAAAGATAAATATTTTTTGATGCAATTTGAATCAATTTTGAACATATCCCAATCAAGTTAATATGGACAATCAAGCACTTGAAAGATACACCATTCCAAATAATACCCAAAGATATTTACAACTATAGGCCCCATATTTTAAATATGTAGACACCATTAGAGTATTAGATATCTTACCACTACCAGATTAATACCATAAAAAGGAATGCAAATGACTATCTAAAGGATATCCCAAATTAAATATTGAAAATATGATGAGGTTGACAAAAATTTAATTGGAGCCTGACAAATGAAAAATGTTGAAATGTTCTCTAACTGGCAATTTTTGATAACAAGAATAGTTATGTCTGAAGTAAAAATATATTGGAAGTTGCATCCATATCCATACAACTTGATACTGCACCAAAATGGAAGAAGCATTATCATGTCCTCTTATCCTTCCAACCAAGTAACAAAGTAAGATGGAAGACAAACACTTCCCTTCCCAAGATTTTTGTTTACTTACAAAACTACTTGTATACTCCTTCACAAATTGACTACCTATAAAGATGTTATACTTTTACCTTATTTAGCTACAACCAAGGGGATTCATTCAGTGAACCTCTGACATATCACGTGTGTTCATGGCATATTAAACAATACCCTTAATTTGACTACGTATTGGAAAATCCCGCTAAAAATCACATTATCTAACCCCCTACCAATATGAACCCAGTACAACTTCCCAATTTACGAAACCCCTACTTTCACTAAATATTGTAGGTATCCATTTTTTCATTAACATTTTTTTACACCCCTTTATATTTTTTCATTAACATTGAGCTCCATTTTTTATATTTTCCAATATAAAAGTCTCTTTACCCCTTATACATCCCCCAATATATTATGTCATTTTTTCCTCAATATATATCCCCCAATATGAACCCACATGGTATGATATTTTCCCCTAGTGAAGCCCCTATGGCTACACCAGTATTCTCACAACATAAGATCACACATGGTTGGTAGGCACAACAACATGTCCATACAGGAGTAAGGGTACATAATGCAAATCCATACAACATTACTTATGGGTACAGTTTTCCTAGATTCTTGTGCACAACAAAGCCTGAAGGAGGCATAGTTATGTAGGAGAAAAGAGGGCATGCATGTGCAATCTTAGTATATTTTGAGTTTTTCCACCACCTATTAAACTCAAATTCCCATTGTTTGAGATTAGGAAATTCCACTTTCAGTTCAATTGGTTTTCTAATTTCATATTTATTTTCTAGTTCAAGAAATAGGCACAAGTTGAGCATCAAAGTAGGGCCCAAATCTCAATATCTAGGGTTAGTTTTAGCCTTTTAACCTAGATGCACCACAAAGATGGAGTGCATTGACTGTACATCTAGCTCCTCTTGGCCTGTAAAGGAGTGAAAGGTTGATACTCTTTGCTTCTCAAAGAAGGTAAATAATATAACAGGATGAGAGGAAGGTATTAGATAAAACACACACACATATAGAGAGAGAACTTCTCAAAGAAGGAAAATAATAAAAGGGGCTAAGAGCATGAAATTACAACAGTCACCAATATCACAATAATAATAATATAATTTTAAGGTCATGTCCAAGATAGACACCAAATTGGTGTATGAGACCCCTTTGTTTGTGATACAAGGGATCCACATCCACACAACAATTTGATTTCTAAAGTATACAGAGGCATACATATTCTACCCCCTTCTAGGTTTGAACCTATGACTTGTTACCAGGAAGTATATGTTTTTAACCATTAGGCCCACTCATGCTATTGCTATATATATATAATATATATATATATATATATATATATATTTGGCAATTTCTCCCCTCAAAGCTTTTGTGTCGTAAACCACAACATCAAACAAAAATTTTTAAAATTTTGGCATATTCATGTTAAGATTATAAATTTTAGAGTTAGAATAATGGTAATGCAACAATCAAAACATATCAATGCTCCTATTAAACTGTCATAGTTCAATTCATGATTTCCCAGTTTGTAAACAAGTTGCTAATCCTGCATATACACCTAATTTAGCAATAAGATATTGTTAAGAAATCAATGGAGAAAAATCTGAATGCACTTCATCAGTAAATAATAAATATGCATACTCATAATGGAAAAGTATATGAAAAGTAAGGTATAGTCCTAACATTACAACTGATTTTGGTTTGAGTTGTGGTGCCTAAAAAATTATAAACTTGTTTGAATATGTTTGTGTATGCCTGATGTATAATGAGAAAATTACTAATTAGTTGGTACAAACTTGATGAAAATGATATTAAAAGAATGCCTTTCATCTGTTTGTGTTGGGAAACCATTTCCTTTGAATACATGACCCAGGTGGCCACCACAAGTAGTACAGGTTATCTCAATGCGATGTCCATCTGGATCATGCTGTTAAAATTTAAAAGGAATAAACCTAAAGAGAGAGAAATGAACTTTAACCAACATACAATTAATTCTCCACATATACATTTAACCAATTTTTATTATAATCATCAATATAGATAATACATATAGTATGATTGATAGCTCCAGGAAGACCTTCATAAAATGCAGGCCACCGCAACCCAAATGAAATTTGGTTGTAGCTTTGTACAATGGTGTACCAAAAACAGCACAACTGTGTATTCCATTTTCAAAATATTTATTTTATTCTCTAGTTCTTGGAAGCCTATGGAATACATATAAGAGAATAGAAATTAAATATTTTCTTCGATTCCACATTCATCAATGCAAATTCCTGTGTGGAAAGAAATCAAAATTCTTTGTTCAATTAACAATCACCAGATATTTACATAATAATATTAACCTAAAAACATTTGGAGGACCATGTTTTGTAGTTTGTCACACACCAATAAAATTTCCAACATGATCATAAATGAAAGCCATCATATCTGGCCATTTTATGTTCCTTGATCATTCTTTTCTATTGGTGAGTCAAATCTTCCATTGCAAACTAAGCATGTGGCAAGGTAAAGAGGGGTATGTTGCATTAATAGAGCCCAAATTTCAGACCACTTACTACCCTAAAAGGGGGATTGGGGATTTTATTAGACCTCTCATAAATGAATTCTATAATATGTCATTGGGGCCTAATCACTAAATTATAGCTAAGTACAGGGTTAACAATTAAGGCAGTGCATGGTCAAGTGTAAAGACACTAAACTTCTTGAGTACAGGTAAAATTTCAGTATATTAAGCCTCCCAAAGCATAAACACTGTAACTCTTTATTATGATATTAGTTGCCACAAAGGGCCAATCTTGTTAGTCACATTTTTCTTGTTTGAGTGCCTTCTATACTTCCTCAAGGGTTATCAACATTCAACAATTAATTTTTTTTTAATCAACCTCCATCAAGGTCAGTCCAAACTCTAACTTGTAACACCAATTCTTTAGAACTAATTCAAGTAACCCATATCAAAGAGGACAAGCTTTTTTTTTCCTTCATGATTCACATATTCAATAATTTTTTTAGTTTGATGAAAATTAGATTATAGGAGTTCCCAAAGCTGAAGACTTTGATCTTCTTAAATCAAATGGTACACAAATTTAGCTTTATGGCCAGTCAACTTTAAACTATCACAAATAATATAAATCTCAAAAATAACATAACCATACATGAAACCAGAAAGACAATAGATTATGCCATAAGTCAAGACATATGGAAATCTTGACTATCTTTATCTACAAGACCAATATGCATGATCTCCATAACATCCATTTTTTTCTAGCAATATAAATTCAACACCTGACATAACCATTCAAGAGATCCAATGGAAATAACATACAAGACATTATCATTTTGTCAAGAAAAGGACATCCATAGTTTTAAGACCAGAATATGAAAAGAACCTTGGAAGAAAATTAGGATGTTCAAGGACCATTGCATACTTGCAGTTGTATTTAAATAAATCTTGCCATTAATAAGTTTGATTCCCCGAATAGACTGTTGACAAGTGACAACAAATCAGTTACAAATGAAGCCACCAGAATGTGGCTAAATCTCTTTTGTTTGAAAAGAGTTCAGCATGAAAAGTATGATCATGAGAGGCTTGTACACTAGTACCCTCTTCAGATTTTGCTCAGTTGTGGATTTCTATTCTTGAAATTTGATAATAGTTCCAAAGGTAACCTTGGTCTTTCCTACTTGGTAAAGAAGTACAAGGACTAGGAGAGAGAGATGAAAGGGCCATTTTCTTGAAAACAAATAATGGGGGTATATAACATTCATCAAGTGAAAAAGTTGTTGATTTGTAGGTTGTATTAAAATGCAAGAAGGCTTTCTTAATGGGTATGAACAAATCGTTTGGACACCTCTATATAAATCCTAGGAGAGAGTTAACACAAAAGACAAACACAACAAGGTGCACATGAAGCAAAAGGAAACTAGCACTAAAATACAGACTAGGGTGAGAAAACATAGTAGTCGTCACAATGGGTCAACTATTTTGAAGCAAGAAACAATGCATTTCTAATAACTACAATATATATATAATTTCTCTAATAAAATGTGTAAAACATGATGTGCATGGTATGCCTTTAAAAATATGAACGAGACATGAAAACAATTTTATGGAACATCAAAATACTACAATTACGATAAAAGTAGGTTTATGTCTTAAAATACTGAAGATAAATAGTATTGATTTTTAGAAAGTCCCTTTTCAAAAACAAGATGTAAATGAAATGAACAAAAAATTCACATTTTCCACACTCAAGCTACATAATCTCTCTACATAATTTTTTATTTCTTATGGAATTTGTTCCTGACAATAGATAACTTTTGAGCCTTTTGTGAGATTTCTTAGTCTTTATTTTTGTTCCCAATGTGCAACAGTCCACTACCAGTGGATGAATGTATCTTTAGTGCTAGCCTCTTGTGAAATAGCTTGCAAATGTGTAGTAGAATGGACCTAACATTACTAAATGTTGTAGAATAAAGGCCCAACACCATTTCAAAAGTAAATAAAAAGCATACTCACCCTTCGACCACTGCATAAGGATATAATCAAGCGCAACTTGAAATTAAGAAATTTGGTATATTACATCATAAGAATTCAAATATTTTCTGTCTACCATTCTTTGCAATGAATACAAATACAACAATATGATTCAAACATTAAATGCATAAGAATTATAAGAATTCAAATATTTTTTGTCTACCATTCTTTGCAATGAATACAAATACAACAATATGATTCAAACATTAAATGCATAAGAATTATAATCAAATCATCATGCTTATTCAACTTGGATGCAACAAGTTATAGGAGTAACAATTTTTACACTAACCTAAAATCCTTTTAGAAAAAGAGAGTTTCCAAAAGAACGGTACAATGAATAATTTCCAACTTGGTCATTTGAAGAAACACAATGCAATATCATTACTTTCAATCTCATGAAAAAAGAAAAAAACTAACATCTAGCCATACTTAGGGTAATGGTTTTGCAAGATTGAAACAAGGCAATAATCTACATTGCTTCAAAATACTTGATAGAATCCAACAAAGTTAAAACCCAGGTAGAGGTTCAGAAGTCCAATATAGATACCATTCGAAATACCAAATCCTATTATAGCTCATGCATCAAATGGATTATGTTCAAATAGTTTCAACCGTAATGCTATATGCAGAGAACAAAACATAACCAGAAGATTCCATTTGGTCATTGTTGTGGCTGCCAATTAAAGTAACAACATAATCATATTTACCAACCAAAAATTACAAATAGGAGGTAAAATCCTTTAGAAATGATTTAAAATTAAAACTAGAGAAATAAAACTTTACTCCCTCTTTTAATTTCTCTAAAGATAATATGTTGGCTCTCCAATAATAGATTGAGGATTGAAACAAATGTGATCTTAGGGTTGAAATCTTCCCATTGTAAAATGAAATTTGTTTTCATTTCATATTCTACATGAAAAGGAATGGCAATTTGCATAATTTTTTCCATCCAAATCTTCTGAAGATCTAGAAGTGGGGATTTAACAACTGTTATCACCACTAGACCCCATCATGACTGTAAGCATGGTTGAATACTTAGATGGGAAGTAGCTTTACTAACAAGAAGAAAACCTTATGAAAATAAGATGAAAAGTTCATATTAATTCAACAATGTGGCATTTTTTCTTTATGGTTGTTGGATAGAAATTAGCTAGTCCATTCAACTCATGATTTCTACTTACAATAGTCTGATGATAGTAGGAGAATGATACACATCTAAATTCTACATTATAAGCATATATTGAAGATGTAGATAACCACTAGAAACTCATAGTTCATTTTCAACCATCAATAATCATCCTCTTAAACTTATGTCAGGGATGAACAATGTTCCACCCTAAGCTCCATGAAAAAGGATCAATATCGACTAAGCCTACACATATACACTGCATACTTGACCATTTTTGCCTCTATGATATAGTCAGTAGTAGGAATAACTACTTCTTTTAAGATTTGTGTTTTTGTGGTCCTTAAGTGGGGACATCGCAAGCATGGAAACTTGTTTCTAGTTACATTGGGATTATTTGGATTTTCATCAAGATTGGCATGGTTGCACATTCAATTTGGAACTTCTTCAATGGAAAAAGAAGACAGGTGGCGTTTTCTTTCTACCTTTTGGTAGATGGCATGCCAAAAACCATTTTCATCAAGGATTGATGTGTGGGATTAATGCACAAGGGAATGGTTATCTTCATGTGATATTAATTGTACTCGCAACCTTCAAGTTGTTAGTCATTATGTATTCATCGCATTATGTTAGATGATTCTTGATGAGTGTTCGCTTATATCACTTGGGATTCATGATAATGTGGTTGACTTCTCAAAATCGCTATGTACTCCAACACAATAGATAATGGTTCTTGAATTACATTAGCCATAGAGAAATGCATTTCATATCTTCTAGAACCATTGTTCCTAAGCTTCTAGACTAGTACTAGATGTTTCCATTTAAATTTAAGTTGCACAACCTCGAATTGGGCTTTATTTAATCACATGGCCATGAATTAGGGTTCGGTGGCTACAATGTTTGAATCTAAAATCCCTCCATAATAGGATTGAAATATATTATTATAGTTTAGTGCTTTCAACTTAGGATCTAATGGATATCCCAAAATAACATCAGTTGTTCCATTAAAAGTGAAAAATTTTGGCTAGCTATGGCTTCTAATTGCAAATTCAAGCTAATAATCACAGATCCTGATCCAGAATTTTCTTTAAACCATTGAAAGAAAGGGGAAAATACTTATCTATAGAATTCCTCAGATGATTCTTTCCAATAACCTAAGGGGAAACCCATCAAATCGAAGAGGAAAATACTCATCTCTGGAATTCATCTAATGACTCTTTTCTATAACCTGAGGGGAAATTGGAGGCCATCTATGATCCACACAACGTGTACAGGTTCTCATGCTTCCTTAAGGGAACTAATTAAAACAAGGAGGGAAAGGGAGAGGGAGAATTTATTTAGAATGGGGTTTCGGTGTTTTTCAAAGTTTCTTTATGTTGTTTTTTTTATTAGAAGATGATATGGTAGGTATTAGTGTAATATATGTATAATTAATGTGTTATATAGTGGTTAGGACATCAAAATCAATGATTTCAGTGGATTTTTAAGATAAAAAAAAATAAATAAATTCAAGATTTGAATAGTGAAGTAATTTTTGTTTATGATGAATTGTATTTATGTAGTTGTTGAAATTAGTTAGCCAATTTTTTCTACCATGTCAATATGTCTGCATGGAAATATATATAAATACCACTATATGGCTTGAGAGGAGGAGTTAGATGGTTGAATAGTGAAACATTGGGGAAATGTTTGGTTGAACGGTGATCATATTTCTATTGATATGATGTACGAATCATAATGTATATGAGGGGGCAAATGGTTTTTAGTGTTAGTGATCTAGTCGAACAAAAGACCCCATAAATTTGCGCTTCGGGATACCCCCAAAATTTAATAAGTAATCCAAAGTGAGAGGATTCAATGTTAAGGTGATAGTAAAAACAACCCTGAGTTGACCCAAAGTGACACCTTGTGAGCCTTGCACAACTAGGGTGTCAGTTTGAGCATCAACGAGAGGCATAATTGCACAAGTGGCAACATCTCACATTTAAGGCACTTAGCTGCAAATCTTTAAGCATGTTTTTCCATTGAGGGCACCTTTCACATTCTCCAAGACACAAATCACATATTTGGAGGGATTTTGGATAACTTGTCACATTCCACTAGCTTCATGCATGAAGAGAAGCTCCCATCCTTTAAAAAGATTTAAGAGGATTTCATGGCATAGTCAAGGGTCACATGTATAAAAGAAGAATGCCATAGTCAAGAATATGAAAATTGTCATTTGTATCACGTGGCATTAAGGAGAAAGACATAGGTGAAGAGTACATTTGGTAACATCTAAAAGTTCGTTTATGTCCATTTTCCAAAGAAGAGAAAATATATTGTGAGAAAAGGCCCAAATTGCCAAGTTGCAAAGTAAGACTAGGGTAAGGGATAACTTTTTCTTTCACATGTTGAGAGATATTCATCTATTTTAAGGTGTGTTTTATTGTTGAGTTCACATATTTGGAATCATAATTGTACAAGTGGAAACATAAACAGAATTGTACACGATTAAAATGAATAACATATATGACTGATTTGTATTATTGTAGTACTTATTAGGTAGTCGTATATTTTTTCCTAGACTAAATTAGTAATCTACGTTAGTCATTTTTAGTTGTATTACTTATTAACTAGTCGTATATTTTAACCTAAGACTAAATTAGTCGTTTTTAGTTGGGTCACTTAAGATTAATCATTTTTGGTAGTATTTCACTTAGAAAAGCTACAACGACTAATGTCTTTGGTCACTTAGTCACTAATTTCACATTTTCTAATAGTGTTTACAATCATCAGACCAACGGGCTCACTAGACTTTCAAATCCATAACATGTACAAATAGTGTAAAAAAAGATGTAGTCCAAACCTAGCTATAAGTACGTGCATGAATAATACAATAAGGTTTCTCAACAGCTACTGAATCTAATAGATTCGTCTAAACTCTAGACATTTAAACACAAATATTGCAAACATTACAGAGGTATTACATAACCAAGGACGTACTCTACAATTTAGCTTCCTCCTTTGTCCAACGTCCAACCCGCGTTTTGTCCATCAAGCCCCGGAATTGTCATATTTAATTCATCTTTTTACCCTATGATTACTCATGATTTTACATCATTATTCACAATTGTTAGGTTATTATCTTAAACTTGGAGCATGAATAGGTAATTGTTCATTATTTAACATATTCCCTTTGTGTTGATAAGATTTACATTAAAATGATATTAATAATGATTTTTTTTGTGTTATTTTAATTGTTCCTAGGTTCTCATGCACCAACAACTTGAGAAAGGATTAGATAGGAGCATGAAACACATTGTTGGTTTGCCTACACTAAGTATAGTTCCTGCACTCATTTGGGGATCGATATATTGGTGCATTTATGAGGAATGTCGAACATCGTTTGTGTTCATAATGATGTTCTCATGCTCCCAATTGAGTCAAAATGCACCCAGGTTGCACGTGTGGGTTTTTCGAAAATAATGAATGCTTCAACCCCAAATTCGTAGAAGTTTTCAAACTATTAACTTCCTCCTTGGTTTTCGTGCAGATGAAGGTGAATCTAGAAAGTTGGGACATGAATTTTGTTCCTAGTATAGGAAATTGAGTAAAATACGATCCTTTTTTTTTTTTTTTTACCGAAATTAGACATGGTTTGGGAGATACAAGAGGTTCTTTGAGGCAGATTTGTGAAAAAAAATGTAATTTTATAGAATTCTAGGATAAAAAATGTAAAATTATGTATTGTATTTGTGTTTCCTTGATTGGATAATGGTTGTACTAGACTCCCATTGATGGAAAATCAATGGGATCTAATTTTTCATCTTGTTTATAATGGATTGGCTTATCTAAAGCCAAATTTGTACTGTGAAATGCATATAAGCAGAGTTATGGATCTAAGCCAAAAAAAGAAGAAGTCATTCAATACTCTTATGTTGTTGGTTTAGATTGGGAGGTAGTTCTCTTTTGGGTGTTGGATCCTAAGACTTCACAATGTAGAAGATTGAGTTATATTTCCAATACAAAAGAAATCTTGTGCCAAGTTTCACTTTTCAATTTTTATTCAACTTGTGATTCTATAATTTAATTTATCTTAAGAGGCAACAAGTTGGTTGGGAGGGCCCCTTAACCCATATTCTTATCCTCTCTCATTTATTCCTTCTTATTGCTTGTTTGTTTGAATTGTAGGTGTTAACCCTGTACAGAAATTACCTACATACAAATTCTAAAAAAACAGAAAACAAACAATGGTGAGAGCATAAAACATAAAACTGATATACACAGAGATTTTCCCCTAAATTCCAAAGTGGGACTACCAGATTGATTTTTCATTATATTCCTTTCAATCTTACAATACATATATATACATGTCGAAGCATCCATTAACCCTAGATTAGAACACAAACGTAGTTCCCTTAACCATATCTACAAAATATCATGGACAGAAAACCATCATGCCCAAAACCATGTTCGAAATCCATGCACAAAACCATAGGTAGGTCTGCCCACCTAATATAGGGTCCAACAAAATTTTCTCAGGGCGCTTTCTTGAACCCTGTGTAGGGGGGCTATTGCTCGCCTGCATACCCCCTGACAAGGGGGGCACACGCCCCCCCTGCGACCCTCCTGTTGCACCCAACGCAATGTACAGGCGGGGCTTCCACCCCCTTGCACATGGGGTAGTCATGGAAAGAATATAACACACACCCAATATTCTCCCACTTTTTGTTTCTTTCTACAGGGAGCCATGAGAGAGATTAGTCATTGATCTAGCCCTGCAAAGCCCATCGTTTCTCTACACCAAGAGAACTTCTCAGTGCTCACAGACTTTGCCAATGCATCTGCGTATTCTTCAAAGTGTCCACATTTACTAGCAACATCGTTTTGTCCTCAACCATATCCCTCACAAAGTGATACTGAACATCAATGTGCTTTGTCTTTGAATGATAAGCAGGATTCTTTGCCAAGAACATTACACTTTGGTTGTCACAGTCTATCATTATAGCTCATTGTACTAACCCCATACTTGAACACAATCTCTACAACCAAACTGCTTCCTTGCTTACATGAGTGGTTGTCATGTATTTTGCCTTTGTAGTTGAAAGGGCCACTACAAATTGTCTCTTACTCATCCAACTGACTTCACCTCCAAATAGGTTAAACACATACCCACTTGTAGATATTCTTTGATCCATATCTCCAGCTTAGTCTACATCAACAAAGCCATGGATGTCCAAAACTCTATCCAATATTGGTCTTCCTTGGTAGCACAAACCATAATCACCAGTGCCATGCAAATACCTAAAAACCCGCTTCACTGTTGTCCAATGTTCATTTCCTGGTTTTAAAATAAACCCGCTTAATACTCTTGCTACATGTGTAATGTCTGGTCTAGTACACACCATTGCATACATCAGGATACTGACTGCACTTGCATATGGAACACATGACATGTTCTCTTCCTCTTTTTGTGTCTTGGGACATTGTTCAATAGATAAATTTACACCTACAGGAATAGGAACCTTCACTAGTTTACTATCTTTCATATTAAACCTCTGCAGTATTTTCTCGACATACTTCCTCAGGTTTAACTAAACCTTCCTCTTTGCTCGATCTTGTTTAATTTCCGTGCCCAAAATATAGTTTATAGCACCAAGATCTTTCATGTCGAATTTGTAGGACAATTGGGCCTTCAAATCCTGGATAATTTCTTTGTCATTTCCAACTAGCACCATATCGTCCACATACAAGACCGGATAGAACACTGTCACCAATTAATTTAAAATATACATAGTGATCTGCTTTTCTTCTGGTGAAGCCAAGTCCCCGTATAAATGTATCAAATTTCTGCTACCACATCCTTGGTGACTGTTTTAACCCATACAGAGACTTTTTTAACTTGCATACCAGTTCCTTTTTACCCTTCATCGTAAATCCTTCTAGTTGCTTCATGTAGATCTCTTCTTCCAGATCCGTGTGAAGAAATGTTGTCTTCACATCCATTTGTTCTACCTCAAAATCAAAAGTAACAACAATAGATAAAAGTAATCTAATAGAAGCTACCTTGGCAATAGGAGAAAAAATACCACCAAAATCAATTCCCGGCACCTGGGAATAACCTTTTACTGCCAAACAAGATTTGTATTTCTCCAACTTGCTTTTTGCATCTATCTTCTTCTTAAATGCCCATTTGTTGCCAATGGGTTTCCTTCCAGCTAGCAACTTCACTAGATCCTAAGCCTCATTTTTTTGCAAAGCTGCCATTTCATCAACCATGGCCTCTTTCTAGAGTTTTCCATCCTCTGAATCTACTGCTTCCCTCACAGTTTTGGGATAATCATCAGTAATAGATAAAAAAAATTTTGAATAGAAAGTAGATGGAATATTCCTTTCTAGCTACCTTCTTTATCGAATTGATCTTCTCACAGCAGGAGTTTGTGGCTCTTCATCTTATGATTCCTCTTTTTCTGTAGAGTCTGATTCTTCCTCCTTTAGCTCCAACTCTATCTTCTCAGGTTCCTTTGGTAGGACTTCATGTTTAATAACATCTTTCACCTCTCTAAACACCACATCTCGGTTGTACACAACCTTCCTTGTTTCTGGGTTCCAAATCTTATAGCCTTTTAAACTATCCTTGCACCCAATAAAGATGCACCTTTCATTACTATCCAACTTTGTTCTTTTCTCCTTTGGAACATGTACATATGCATCACATCCAAATACTCTCAGATGTGAAAGAGAAGGTTTCTTATCATTCCATACCTCTTATGGAGTCTTATCCTCCAATGTTGATGAAGATGATCTGTTGACCAGGTAACATGCATTCTCCACCGCCTCTGTCCAGAATTCATGTCCTAACCTGGCACCACTAAGCATGCTTCTTGCATTTTCCTTCAACGTCTCATTCATTCTTTCTACAAATCCATTTTTATGAGGTGTGTATGGAGTAGTCTTTTTTTGTGCTATGCCACACTTCTTGCCAAATTCTTCAAATTCCTTCTTGCAAAACTCTCCATCATTATCTATCATAAACACCTTTATCTTCTCCTCTGTCTGGTTTTCCACTAGAGCCTTAAATTCTTTAAACCTATGAAAGACTTCAGATTTCTTCCTGAGGAAATATATCCATGTATTCCTTGAGAAGTCATCTATAAATTATACATAGTACACAGACTTACCCATTGATGGAATTGACACAGGTCCAAACACATCACTGTTCACAATCTCTAATATATGTTTCGCCCTCTTAGCACCAGAGTGGAAACTCACCCAATTCTGCTTCCCATATACACAATTTTCACATAAATAAAAATCCAGAGAGAAATTAGACATACCTTCTACCATACCATTACCATGAAGTATTCGAAGGCCCTTCTCTCCAATATATCCAAGCCTTTAATGCCATAGCAGAGTCTTTTATCCAGAGACCACTAGATTTTCTACTACACTTTCAGGAACCAAAGAACTATTGCACCTATCAATAACAGTGTTACCCTAAAGCTTATACAGAGTTCCAATCCGAACTCTCCGTATCAATACTAGTGCTCCCCGAACCATCTTGCAGGTATCTTTCTCGAACACTGTTTTTACATCTGCATCATCTAGATTGCTTATAGAAATTAGATTTTCGGCTAATGCATGAATATACAGAACACTCATAAGTGCTCTAATCCTTCCACCTTGAAACTTCAACTTGAATTTTCCATGACGAATGATTATAGCCTTCCTGTCATCCCTTAAGAAGACATCACCAGTATCATATTTCTGATACTCGCAGAACCACTCTCTATGGCGAGTGAAGTGAAAGGATGCACCTGAGTCAATCAACCATGCCTCATGATCTACATGTGTACTTGAAGAAGAAGCCAAGTACACATACCCACCTTCATCTGAGGTGGTTTTCGCCTCTGCAAAAGGAGCATTATCAGATCCCTTTCCTTTCTTAAGATCTTTAGATTTATAGTCCCTTTTGAAGTGCCCTTCCTTTCCGCATTTCCAGCACACCTTTACAGATTTTCTGGGAGATTTAGATCTCCCACTCGAGGACTTTTTATTTTTTTATTTTTAGTTATGGGACCATCCTCATAGAGACAAGACATCACCATTTTGGCTTCCATATTTTTTCGTCTCATCTCCTTCAACAAGAAGGGTGATACTATTTCATCAAACTACAAGGCAGTTGCATTGCTACCTATTGCAACAACCAGACTATCCCATGAATCTAGTAGAGAACACAACAAATTGATGCACTTATCTTCATCTAAAATTTTAATATCAACATATAATAACTAACTTACCATAGTATTAAAGGCGTTCAAATGCTCTGTCACCGAGTCTCCATCTTTCATCCTCAGGTTATACATATTTTTCTGTAGGAACAATTTATTCACGAGAGAGTTAGATTAGTATAAAGTGTCTAACTTATCCCAAAAATCCTTCGCCGAAGCTTCCCTTGATACATTCAACAATGTTGAATCTGAGACACACAATCGTATTGTGCTCTTTGCCTTCTGATCCAACTTCGCCCAGTCTTCAGCTAACATTGTCGTTGGTTTAGTACCCAGATCTACCATGATCCACTGATCTTTATCCACTAGTAGATCCTCCATCTTTAGTTTCCACAACTCAAAAATATGACCATTAAATTTCTAGATCTCTATATTTCCATTGCTCACCATCTTCTTTCACCACAAGAATTGATCCCGTAGATTTCCCACTGAACAAGGACTACCATAGGCCTAAGAAAAACCCCTTAGTAGCAAATGCGTCCCCTTGAAGCCAAAACAATTATGATACCAAATGTAGGTTTTAACTCTATACAAAAATTTCCTACATACGAATTCTAAAAAAATAGAAAATAAACAATGGAGAGAGCATAAAACATGAAACATATATACACAAAGATTTTCCACTGAACCACAAAACCGGAACTACCAGATTGGTTTTTCGTTATATTCCTTTCAATGCTACAATACATACATATACATGGCAAAGCATCCATAAGCCCCAATCAATTAACCCTGGATTAGAACATAACAGTAGTTCCCTTTACCATATCTAAAAAATACCATGGATAGAAAATGATGTGCAAATTCCATGCACAAAACCATAGGTAGGTCAGCCCAACTAATATAGGGTCCAAAAGAAAATTCTCAGGCTGTTGCTCCAAACCCCATGCAGGGGGGATACCACCCCCCTATGATCCCCCTGTTATGTTCGACGCGTGGGGTATTTGTCAAAAGAATATAGCACACACCCAACATGAATTAGTTTTAGATTTGTAACTAAGTTTGGTAATTTAAAGGTGTGCATGCGCTACTTCATACCTCTATTTTCAGATCTAAAAATAACACTTTTGTGGTGATAGATTGTGCACTTTGTTTCAAAATCGCTTCATAAATGTAGATCTGGGAATATGACATCATAAAATTGTTGTGTGGGTTGTCGTCATGGTGTGAATATTATCCATAAAACTACATCAAACTCCTCTTATGCTCTTTGTGATAAATTAGCCATCCAATACTCTATTCTGCGAGTGTGATTCCTTGGGTTTCAAATTAGGATCGATGTTTGGAATATGTCTTACCTATATTCTTTTGCCAATTTGAAATAATAGTCACATCAGATTCTAAAGACATAAATAACTCACACATATACACTAAAACAAAGACTATGTTCGCTTGGTTTATAAGATTGAAAGGATTTATGTCAATGATATTTTTGCACATGTGTGAATCTGGAATATTTTATTAATTGGAAATACAAAGCGAGGTAGATCCATTATTATCTTGAGACCTTTTTTGATCAAAGATACGAATTGCATTAGAACCATTGAGAACAGGATTTGTGATTTGTGTTTTGAATTTTCTATGTTTAAAAATGGTATGATCCTTAAAAGTGTGAACTTGAATTTTATTTGAAGTCGATCTTAAAATATGCCTATGTTGTTCCATATGGTGTACATGAATTGATAATCTGTCATTATTTCTTTATTTTTTGTTGTTATGAATTCTAGCAATGAGTAAACTTTCTAAAGTGTATATGTTTATATTTTGATCGATTCTATTTTTGTAAATATATGTACAAGATTCAACAATAGTTATTTAATTTCAAATTTGAATAGGTACATCATGTCTTGCATGGGATATTGGATTTGTGTTCATGGCTATAACATATCTAAATCATCCGTTTCTGGACATTTGATTTTGTCATATAGATAGTTTGTAAGAGTGGAATCATAATGTACTTGGTTTTTTCCTTTGTTTTGGAATTTTGCATCATGTGTGAAAGAATCAATCTTACAGTGTATGAATGGTTTAGGATCCCAACTCTTCCATCCTTAGAGACATTCTTTACATTTTCTTATTTTTCAATGTTAGATTTCTAGTGTATCAGTAGCTATAGTTCACTCTTTACTTGCCAATAAATAGGGTTTTGTCTCCCCAATCGATCAATAGTTAGGGCTTGTTCTTTGATTGTTAGTAGTTAGGGTTTGTCCTTCAATTATTAATATCTATGGTTTTCTTTCTATTGATGGTAGCTACAGGAATGGCATTGCAATAATTAGGGTTTCATTTCCAATGAATGCTTTTGAGTGCAGGTTTGAAGCAAGATATTGACTAGTGTAGGAACTCAAGGTATGAACAGTTTCTAGATAACATAGGGTTTTGTGTTGTAGGTTCCCAAAGTCTTTTTCTAGCATTTCTAGTGTTGCATTGTAAAGTCCACATATCCCTTATTGACAATAAATGTTGGTCCATTAATATAACCTATACTACACCTAACATTGTCTTCAACACCTCTTTTTATCCTTGCTTAGAATTCCTTTGAATCTTCTTGACCCTTTGCCTGGTTGCTCCAATTGTCCTACAAACCATTGGGGTATTTCCTTGACACATCCCTGAGTTGGCCCATGTGTGATAGTGGTCCTTAAAAATATCTTGCCGCTGACTACTCTACTCTGTCATTTTTTCTTCCTCAACAAAATGTCTCTAACCTCCTACCTGCCACGACATCCTTTGTTAGCTCCATCCTATTGCAAAATCCTAACTGCTAATATTTCCTTGTATGCGCATTTTCTCCTTAAACGCCACTACCTCCTTCTTGTATGGCGTCCACATGCACTGTGCCCTATCTCCTATGCCAACCCTGGGATGCATGCCACCCATACCTTCCACATTCCCTAATACTCCCGTGCGGTCTCCCATTCAGCAAAATTAAACCAAAAAATAAAATTGGGGCCCCAACACCACCTTAAATTGAATTTGGTTTCGCGATACTTCTAGAAGAGGCAGTGCGACAATCCTAAAAAAAGATTTAGTTCCTTACAATTCTAACATTAAAGGTGAATGAAATTGTAAGCCTCTAAAAGGTATACATGGCCACAGCAGATTCACTGGGGGAACAATACCATACCACTTGCATTCATATTGGGGGGTATATATTGAGAAAAAAATGGCATATTATATTGAGCATATAATAGGGGGTAAAGGGTTTTTATATGTTGTATATTAAAAATGGAGCTCAAAGTTAACTAAAAACTATAAATGGATATAAAAATGTTAAAGAAAAATTGGATACCTACAATATCTATTGAAAGTAGTGGTTTTTAAAATTGCGAAGGCATATTAGGTTTACATTGGTAGGGGGTTAAATAAAGTGGTTTTTAGATGTATCTTCCAATATGCAGTCAAATTAAGGATATTGTTTAGTATGCCACTAATGCACATGGTATGTCATAGGTTCACTGAGTTAAGCCCACGTGATGTGGCTAGATTCCCTTGTTTTATGTTAAGGTTATTTTTCCCTTTTATTTTGGGCATCCTACAGAATGTCAGGACAACGATTGGTACCATTGTATTATTAGGCTAAGGGAGGCAGTTAGGCTCTAAGAGGTTGTGCCATGTGATTTTGTGTTTTATTTCCAATGAAAATTTCTTGTGTGTTTTGAATATGTATGGTGTTTATTGTCTATATATGAACCATGTCGACTATCATGTCCATTATATCATGATGGTTGTGTTTTTTTCGAGAGCTTTTAGTGACTATAGGTGGCTATAATCAGCATAGAGGAAGATCGCTGAGTCAATAATCCACATGCTCAATGTATGAATAAATTTTGCTCCAAGGATAGACTAGGAGAGTCAAAGAAGGTTGAGTGAGTCACTTTCAAAATGTGTTGTCGAGAAGGTGCAGAGATCATGGCATGAACAGACGTGAACATCGGTGGCTAAAGTGTAAATAAGATGGCATTGGAAATTGGTAAAGGGTAGTTAGAAAAACAAATTGAGTCGAGATTAGCATGGTTAGGCCATAACACAAAATGAATGCCTTAAAGGATTTGACCAAACTGACCCTGACTCTAGTGGGAACTAGTCAATTGGTTTAGCCTTGCTCTAGTCGAGACTAGTCTTAGTGAAACAAGTTAGGACCGACCCTCGACCTTGCGATGGATGCATGGGGTCAAACCTTGAAGTGGTTGGGCCTCGAGGTAGTCAGGGCCAATCCTTGAAAAGAGGAAAGGGAGGATTAGTCCCAATCCCTAACCTCTGGCATCATGTTGGGACACCAAAAAAAATGGAGCATGGGTTCACCAAGAAGAAGGTTGAAGAAGCCGAGGAATAGGATGTCAGTCCTATGTATGTGATTTAGGCCAGGAATTTATGTTCGAAATTTGGGGGATTAAATATTTCATGAGTTCATTGTTGCAAATAGAATGAAAGAGAGCCAATATTGTGGGCCCATAACCCATAGGATTCCTAAGTTGAAGCCAGCACGGGATCGAAATTTAGAGACCCCTAGCTCAATTTTCAACAAGTGGTATCAGAGTAGGAAAATATTTCCTGCAAGAAAACAACTTCCAATTGCGGTTGGGTAGAAGTTATTGTGGTAATTCCATAGTTATGGTTGTGTTTATAATTGTCAAAGGAGGCGAGCAAGTATGTAACATCCAAGTGAGCAGAGGAGGTTTGAAAGGTTCTAGAAGGGGTGAATCAAGATGCCAAAAGTATGAACCAGAGGAGGAGATTCGGTGAGGTGTTAGTGAGGCTTGGTTTCAACTCACTCAATGATACATGTCCTGAAAGAAGACTGAGATGGAGAATATGAGATGCAGCGATGAAGGCACATGATCAAGAGATCATAAAAAATTTCAAGTGTGGGAGTGTGATGCAAGAGCATAGACCCCAACCCAAACTAAATTTGGTTTTGGGATACTTCCAGAAGAGGCAATGGAGCAATCTTGAAAAAAAGACATGATTCCTTAAGATTTTTATGTAAAACTTAAATGAAATTGTGAACCTCTAGAAAGCATACATGGCGAGATTTCCTTGTTTTTTGTTAGGGTTATGTTTTCCTTTTATTTTAGGAACCTTGTGAGATGTCAAGATAACAACCAATACCATTCCAAGATTAGGCCGAGGGAGGTGGTGCCAGTCAGGCTCTAAGAGGTCATGCCATGTGATTTTGTGTTTTCTTTCCAATGCAAATTTCCTGTATGTTTTGAATGTGTATAGCGTTTATTGTTTGTAACTGAACCATGTCAACTGTCATGTTCATTATATCATGATTCTTATTTTTTTCAAGAGTTATCAATGACTGTAGGTGGTTACAGTCAGCATTGAGGAAGATCATTGGGTCAACAGTCCACGTACTTAGTGTATGAATAAATTTCTCTCCAAGGATAGATTAGGAGTGTCAAAGAAGGTCAAGCAAAGCGCTATCAAAATGTGTTGCCGAGAAGGTGCAGAGGTCATGGTGTGAAGGGGCATGAACACCAATGGATCAAGTGCAAAGAAGATGGCTTTGGAAATTGGTTAAGGTTAGTTGTAACAAGGAAGGGAGTTTGGACTTGCAGGGTTGGGCCATAATGAAAAGCCAATGCTAAAAATGAGCTGACCAACTTGACCCCCAACTTGGGTGGGAGCTAGTTGGCTAGTCGAGCCATGCTATTATCAAGATCAGTATTAGAGAAATAAGTTGGGGCTGACACTTGACCTCCCGATGGACCCATGGGGTTGGACCTTGAAGTGGTTGGGCCTCTAAGTAGTCAGGGCAAATCGCCGAAAAAAGGAAAGGGAGGACTAGTCCTAACCCCTGACCTTTGATGTGACGTTTAGACGTCGAAAAAATGGGAGTGTGGGTGCACTAAGAAGAATGTTGAAGTAGTTGAAGAATAACATGTCAGTCCTTTGTACGTGCTTTAGGCTAGGAATGTATGTTAGAAATTTGGGGGATTGAAAGTTTCATGAGTTGTTTGCTGCAAACAGAAGGCTAGAGAGCCAAATTCGTGGGCCCATAATCCACAGGCTTCTTGAGTTGAAGCCACTAGGGATCGAAATTTAGAGACCCTTGGTTCAGTTTTCATCACCTTAGCGGTGAAGGTTGGTTGGAGAATGGTCAATTTTGTAAATCTTTGGACTTAAGTGGTCATGCACATGTATATTCTCTCAGAATCAGTAGTGAAATGCATTCAAAAACCAATGAAATATAAGACAAATTGTTCAACCATTTGGAAAGTTGTCATCAAGTCTTTCAATGTGATAGGTGAAGGGCTAGCCTGGAGGATAGGAAAGGGAACAATGTAAGGATTGGATTAGATCCATGGCCAGGAAGTGGTAACATTCATCTATTTTCAAATGATATCATTCAAGATCTCCATATTCACAAACTTTATCACCTAAACCAAATTGTCGGTCCTATCCTCACCACAATCTAGGGTTGGGCTTGGAAAAATGTAGCCTAAGTCAGGTTAGGGGAGGAGCACTCAGATACCTGGTCAATTTATACTGGTGCACTTAAATCTTCTCACATCAAGATTACAGAAAAAGAAGATGAATTGGTGTGGAAGCATGTTATTCATGGTGCTTATAATCCTAAACTTGGGTATGTGCAACTAAATTTGGATATTCATCAAAGGGAACCATGCTGGTGGTGCGAAGGCATTTGGAAGGTCAAATTCCCACTCAAAACCAAGTTGTTCTTGTGGTGCATCTTGGAAAACAATGTCCCTACATTGGATACTATGAAGAAGAGGAAGAATGGGGGACCAGGGTAGTGTTCTCTATGTAAAAAATGCAAAGGAGGCTTCTCACCACTCGTTTCTCTCTTACCCTTTTTTCAACCAAATTGATAAGTTCTGCTCTGATCAACTTCAACAACCCTTTGTGTGGCAAGGCCAAAATTTAGAGGAATATTAGCGTAATTGGTTGTCGATTCCTCACAATGATCGAATAAAAACCATGCCTTTGTCGATATGCTAGGGAGCTTGGTTGGCAAGAAATGTTGCTATTTTCAGGGTAAAGTATCTTCCCCTGGAGTCATTGTTGCTGAAGGACTCAACATTCTAGCTCACTTCCCACAGGAAAAAGGAATTCCCTCTATAAGAGTTATAACCCTTGAATTACTAGATAATTCCAAACCCTAGGTTTTCTTTGAAGGGGAATCTAAAAAAAAACCAACAATGTGGTGGGGGGTTGTCCTTTATATTTCTGAAAACCGCTTCTACAAAATAAATATGGGCCTTGGTCTGGGGACAAATAACTTTGTTGAGCGTTTGGAACTGAAGCTTCTCCTATTATTTGCAGGGGAAAAAGGGGTCAAAGCACTATTGGTATTTGGGGATTCTATGTTAGTGGTAAATTGGGCTACAAAATCTCAAATATGTCATAATATCATGCTTCTCTCTTGGTTGAGGATATTTTTCGCATAATGGACACTTTTGACTCCATCATTATTGGCCATGTGTAAAGGGAGCAAAATATGGTGGTAAACACTCTGTCTAGGGAGGGCATTCAGATGACTCTCAGGCAATGGCTAATATCAAATTTTTTCAATGATGAACATTTTGAGTTCTATCATAGGTTGTTTATAAAATAATGAGACACACTACATTGATGACAACATACTACTTTTAATGTTGGCATTACATCTATGGGAGACACCCTCACTTATATAATTATGCAAACTATTTTTTGCTCCCTAATTGTGGTTGAATATAAAATTGCACTCTCCAGGCTCTGTATTGAAGACTATATCTTCTACTTATAATAATTTAGATGGTAAACTATGTTGAAAATATAGCATCTACTTGTGTTTACCTATTTTTTGGAACACTAAATTATGGATGTCATAGTTGTAATGGGTTGAATTATAACATTGAAAATAAAACATGGACTTTTGATCTCAAACTTTTGTGATCCATTATGATGTTTGAGATTCTCTTTCGGATTAATCACATCAAAATAATTTTATGGTCAACGTTTTGAACCTACCAATGAGGTTCATTTCTAGGACCAAGGTGAAAAGACAAATCAATCAGTATGATTAAATAATGACTAGATTATGAAAAATTATTATTTAATAAAACTATCCTTAATGGCTAGTTTTTAGTCAAGAGATTATAACTAAAAAAGTCCATAATAAGAAATTTTAGATAATTGTATTAATATTAATTTTTAAATTATTATAATCATAAATTAAATCGTATTAACTTTAGTTATGAAAAATATAGTTTAGTCAAGAAGTTTTAAGAGGAATTATATTTAAAATCTTATTATTAATAGGTTATATATATATATATATATATATATATATATATATATATATATATATATATATATATATATATATAGACATACACACA
>APFE031578197.1:0-12336 GCA_000404065.3 Pinus taeda
GTGCTCTCTGAAATGTTGGTATGAAGGGTGGTGGTTTAAGGATGACCACCAACACTGGTATGCTTAGTGCAATTCCTAGAACTCTTTCATAACTGGCAAGAAGCTGAAGTCTTCTGCTAGAGGAAGTGCCCCTATTGTTTTGAAGAGGGAAACCTTCAACCATGAAAGGGAGGTCTCACCTCGCATAAAAGGGAGAAGTTCAACTTGAAAAGGGAAGTCTCAACCTGTGATGGTTTAAGGATGACCAGCAACTATGGAATGCTTAATGCAATTCTTGGAACTCTTCCAAAATTGGCAAGAAGATGAAGTCTTCTGCTAGACGAAGTGTCCCCAATTCTATTCCTGGAATTCTTCTGAAACTTACAAGAAGTTGAAGTCTTCTGCTAGAGGAAGTGTCCCAAATTATTTGAAGAGGCATTACCAACTGAAGGCATGCTCAAGGGCATCTTTGTCTCTGCCTACAACTCTGAATCTGGTATGGCAGCTTGCGGCTCAAGCTCGCTTGATGTGGCTTTGAAGCTTGTAGATGACCATCATTCCCCCCCCTATCATATACAAGGTAAGATGATGGAGAAAACTCAACTGCAATACTGTTCAATACTCTTGAATAAGTTCTGACATGTGACTGAAATATCTTCTTGGTTGTTGATGCCCATTGCCAAGAAGCAATCCATCGAAGATGAATATTTGTTCTTGCAGGAGGTTTGTTTCTGAAGCATCTGTTCGAAGAATGGTTGGTTTTATGACAATGCTTACATGGATGAAGATTAAAACAGTGATCTTTTGGATGGCCAACTCGGTCACAGTGTTGGCATTTCATAATCTGTTGTTGTTTCTGTTGCTTTGGAAGAGGGGCAGAATCTGGAACAACTGAAGGTGAACTGTCATGAAGAACAAGTGAAGATGAAATGTCCTCAAGAAATCCAATACTTTGAAATTGGATTGGTTTGGAGTAGTCTGGAATATGAAAGGACATGTCCTTCTCGTATCCAAGACCTGTTTTGTGCTTGTTATGGACAAGCTCTTCCCATGGTCTGATGATTGGTTTGGGAAGTGCAGACTGAAATTTTGCATCTGCATGTGACTTTGCTACTTCCTTGGGCACTGGATTTGAATCAAATTGTTGCTTATGGGAGTCAGAATGATGATGCCATTGCTGTAATTCTTCCTGCTGCAGTTGTGATTCAAGTTGCAGAAACCTTGTCTTTTCATGTGCATTTTGCAGACAAGTTTGAATGTCTTTGAGAATTGATTTATCAATCATAATTGTACTATTGACAGTAGAATGTCTTAAATTTTTTAGTAATTCCAACACTCCATCGTTATCAAGAAACTTGCTAGAGGTACTGAAATCAACTTATGGATTTCCCTTCTCTTCAACATGCTTACTGGTATCCAGTCCACAACTATTTGCATCTTTGTTTTCAACTTTCATGCCTAGACTCTCCCTAGTAGAAGATGAAACTTTCTCATCTCCACTAGAAGTCTGAGAAGATTCAGCTTCCCATGCACTTGCTTCTCTATCTTCCAGAAGAAATGCTGCACTATATACATCTGGACAAGACACACAATCTTT
Organism: Pinus taeda; assembly: GCA_000404065.3. Lineage (NCBI taxonomy): Eukaryota > Viridiplantae > Streptophyta > Pinopsida > Pinales > Pinaceae > Pinus > Pinus taeda. The sequence continues at coordinate 1,577 of APFE031578197.1, forward strand.
GTTCTTTTCTGCATTTCTAACTGCAATAGCACCTGTATCAGTCATAGCTGATTTGCTCTCAACGCCTAGGGAAGCATCAAACTCTGAAGTTGGAGATGCTTTTCTATCCAAATGGACTAAACCTCCATCAAGTGTACAACTTTTCCCTATAGAGGTTACAAAGATTGTGCTTTGAGAAAGACACCCAACATTTTCTTTTTGCACAGAATTCATGTCTTCGAAATCAAAATTTACATTGGTATTTTCAAACTTGGCACAAGGATATGCCATTGCAACAGAAACATGTTGTCCCCTTACATGTGGACAATAATCCTCTGTTAAACTTGCAGCAATAGTTACAGGTATATATGTTTGGCCTTTAAAACAGACAGTGGTTGCCATCCGTCTTTCCTCAACTGACCGTGACCTTAAATCATTCTCATGAATTTCAATGCAAAATTTCGTGTAATGATTGGCTATCCTCACTATCGGCATAGGATAGCCCTCTATCTCATGATCAAATTGGGTACAATATTTGCACAACAGCCGCATTGGGTTAGTGCATTCACAGGCATAGTGTCTTGGTCCTCCACGGTTGTAGCAGATTAGCTGCCCCTGACCTCTGCAAGGTCCTCCTCCACCTCGGCCTCGTCTGCGCCCCTGAAAGCCTGTTCCCACCATCCCAGTGCTTTGGTAAGGGGGATGTATTTATGACTGAACCCTATAGGTGGGAGTTTTGTCCATCATCAATTCATAACTTCTGCAGTTGCACTCATCATGCCCTACCGACTTGTAGAAATTGCAGAACACTTGTTGCGGTGTTTGTACAAACTTCTGCAACAAATGACAATTATCTACCGTATGTTTCCCTGTTGCGTGACATATAGCGCAACACAACGCAGGCCTCGATTTTATTGGACAAACTTGGAATCATTCCAGGCTTACCCTGTACCAGGAAAACTTGACCATCGTAAAACCTACTTGAAGTTGTTACAGTAGGTAATATTTCCCATATTAATACTTAGTTGACACCTAGTTTGTGAACATAAAGCCACAAGTGCCATGCTTGACCGAACGTCGCTACTACTTCCCCCATCATCATGTTGCAAGTAATAAAAGATCCTCTCATTAATTAGCATAAATTCACATGTGCTTGCATGGCTGGGGGGTGCCATGCCACCCAACCTTAATTATAATTAAGATCAAATGGGTGGCATGCACCTCCCCGAGCCTCACTTCATGACGTTTTTTCAACCCCAATGGGAGCATGTAGATGCTTATTACTTGAATGTATATTTTTATCTTAATTAGTGATTTAAATATACACCATCTTAAGGGGAGACCTTTTAGGGAAAGGTAGAACAAGGAAAGTGGAATGTAAGTAGATGGTGGAGACTTATAACACATTTGGCATTTTCTTTTATCTACATCATACTTATTGAATTTTTGGTCTTCCAACATAATCCTTTATTATGAAGGTATTCTTTAGTAACTAATTATAAGTTAATTTTTTATTTTAATATATTTTGATGACAGTGTGATGCATTACATTAATACATTATAAACAACATTGATTGAATTACGGTGTCGACTGAAAGATGGAAAAAATCAATTGATGGTAACTTATCATGGCATAGTGTGGCTACATTGGTCAATGAAACTGAACGTGAGAGAGATACCAATATTACAAAGAGGGAAATTGATTCATAAGATGGTTTGAAACATAATCACGTAAGCATATCCCCCATTACTATTTAGTTTTTTTTTTTTAATATTATATTGATTTATATGGTGTGCCTTTTTCTTAATTTGAATAATTTCTAGGTATAAATATTATTACCAATTGAGAAGGAATATTTTATGTGTGTGACATTACACAACTGAAATACTATAAGGCTATATGGTGTAATGGCCACAAATTTCACATCAAAAATATGGATGAAAAGATAAAAACTTTTAAAAGTGGGATTTTCAAAGTATTTCGAGTTACTAATGTTTCCTCTACAAGCAACACACGTCCAGAAGTGTCTAAAAATCGATATTGGTATTTGGAAGATATAATTGAGTGTGATTGTAAATCCTCCAAAACAATTTTGTTGGATGTCAAATGGTAAAAGCTACAAATGAAAGAATGTGATCTTGAAAGAACTTTCATTGAAGATGCTAATGGATTTACCATGGTTGATATAAGGAATATTGAGATTCCATGTGATTTTAGAAGCTCAAATGGTGACTTCAACTGACACTGCCCCCACCCGCCCCACTCGTGTTACTCTAAATTCCCAAATACCTAATTTGTTCGCTATAAATTAGAACGTAGGTGAAATCCTTAGAAATATAAGATATAATTTTGGACAACAAGGGTACAATTCATATTCCAACATAAATGAAGATAAAATGCAATGCTCCAGACATTCTATGTTATACAACATTTCTTTCTAGTGTGCCCTAGAAAAGACAATATAGCTCCTTCCAAATCCTACATAAAGCATTTACCGTCTTTAGTTGAGTCTTTTCGATCTTTCTTCACTGGCTCCATTGTTACTTTATGGGACCAATAAGTGACGTGGGCTGAAATGTCCAATTGTTCCCTAGTATTTTTTTTAGAGTGAGAATAATGTTTAACCTATAGCTTACTCTATAATTCAACAATACAAATGAATGGTGGCAATGAAATCTTCAGGGAAGATTCAGTTTTTATGTTATATTAAAGAGAGTTAAAACCTAAACTTAGCTAGATTTGAATATTTTCATAATTTAACACATAGTTCAAAGTTAATATTCTGGGAGATTGCTTGGTTAAAAGAAACACACAAAGCTCCATATCTAGCGTTGAGAAATGTTTTGCTACGTTGAATGATATTAATTGCTATCAATGTGTGCAAAGAGAGAGAAAAATATCCATACTCATTTCAGAATTATGATACTCTTCCAGGTTTAGTGTGGCTCAATAAGTTGAAATCTAAATCAAGGTTGAACGAGGTAACCACAAGAGAATTGCACAGTATTAATCACTATCAATGTGTTCACAGAGAGAAAAATATCCATACTCATTTCATAATTGTGATACTCTTTCAGGTTAAGTGTGGTTCGAGAACCTGAAATCTAAATCAATGTTGCACGAGGTAACCAAAAGAGAACTATAGACAAGTAGAATGGAATTGAACCATTCTTCATCTTTTCGATATTTGTTCTTGTGCAATGGTTCACAATATGGTCATCTATGTTATACTTTATTTGAAGGTGTTTGTTACTAGTTTTTGGTCGTAGAAGGTGAATTGAGATCTTGACAACTTTGAGAAAATAGCTCCATAAATTAATGCTAATTTGTTATTAAAGCAAGTGCCTTAATAATTTGAGAACTCCTTTGTGACTATGGTTGTCAGATTCCAGTATGTTTTACTAGAATGAAATGTTCATATTCAACGAATATTTATATGTCAAAATGATTCTTGAATTTATGCCTTACAATGTTTCTTCATATTCAATGATTCTTTATATGTCAAAATGATTCTCAAATTTGCAACATCTAGTGCAATTGCTAGTGGCTAACAATGGACTAAATGGACTATGATGCATCTCTTCTATTTAAACATTTGGGAAGATTGATTTATTCACACCCTCATTAGATGGTTCCTAATGATGAACCACATTAGTTGATTCCTGATGATGAACTGCATCAGCTGGTTCGAAATGTCTTGCCAATCTCAATTATGCGATTATACCAAAAGAGAATCTCATTATGAATAAAAATTTACAATACAAATACTAAACTATTATTGTAGTAATAACATGAATTAAATAACAATAATAATTATTATAGTAGTAAAACATTAAACATAATATTTCAAACATATATTTGTTTATTTTCCAAAGTAAATAAAACACGGCTAAGCGTTTGCGATGGATTTTCAAATTGTGACTCAAGGAGGAGGGGGAAAGAGAGGGAAATAAATAGTGAAAGTCGGAGAGGGGGGAAAGAGAGGTAGTGAGAGTGACACAAGGAGAGAGAGAGAGAAAGGGAGAGAGAATGAGAGAGAGAAAGAAAAGAAAAGAGAGTGAGGTAGAGAGATAGAGGGAGAGATGGAGAGAAAGAGAGAGAAGGAGAGAGGGACGAAGAGAGAGCGAATAAGAGATGAGTGGGAGGGGGGATGAGAGAGGGAGTGAGTGAGAGAGAGTGGGAAAATTAGAGAGGGGGAGGGAGGGGAAGAGTTTGATAAAGGGAGAATAATGTTTAACCTGTAACTGTTAAAGACACACATGGCAAAAGGAGTATGAAAGATAAAACATGAGAGTACGTTTATTATTAACAAATCATATACATTTATAGTACATGGTGTGACTGTTGGGATCCACGTCCCAAGGTCTCTTGGACTTCCTTAGCCTATTCTTCTTCCACACTAACCCATATAGGATTAGATGTCCAACATCCCCCCCCCTTAATCCGAAGGGTTATGTATGAGTCCAAGAAGAGAGCTGTAATATAAAACGTGAAAAAATGCATGGCAGCACTAGGTTGAATGTGCTCTCTGAAATGTTGGTATAAAGGGTGGTGGTTTAAGGATGACCACCAACACTGGTATGCTTAGTGCAATTCCTAGAACTCTTTCAAAACTGGCAAGAAGCTGAAGTCTTCTGCTAGAGGAAGTGCCCCTATTGTTTTGAAGAGGGAAACCTTCAACCATGAAAGGGAGGTCTCACCTCGCATAAAAGGGAGAAGTTCAACTTGAAAAGGGAAGTCTCAACCTGTGATGGTTTAAGGATGACCAGCAACTATGGAATGCTTAATGCAATTCTTGGAACTCTTCCAAAATTGGCAAGAAGATGAAGTCTTCTGCTAGACGAAGTGTCCCCAATTCTATTCCTGGAATTCTTCTGAAACTTACAAGAAGTTGAAGTCTTCTGCTAGAGGAAGTGTCCCAAATTATTTGAAGAGGCATTACCAACTGAAGGCATGCTCAAGGGCATCTTTGTCTCTGCCTACAACTCTGAATCTGGTATGGCAGGTTGCGGCTCAAGCTCGCTTGATGTGGCTTTGAAGCTTTTAGATGACCATCATTCCCCCCCCTATCATATACAAGGTAAGATGATGGAGAAAACTCAACTGCAATACTGTTCAATACTCTTGAATAAGTTCTGACATGTGACTGAAATATCTTCTTGGTTGTTGATGCCCATTGCCAAGAAGCAGTCCATCGAAGATGAATATTTGTTCTTGCAGGAGGTTTGTTTCTGAAGCATCTGTTCGAAGAATGGTTGGTTTTATGACAATTCTTACATGGATGAAGATTAAAACAGTGATCTTTTGGATGGCCAACTCGGTCACAGTGTTGGCATTTCATAATCTGTTGTTGTTTCTGTTGCTTTGGAAGAGGGGCAGAATCTGGAACAACTGAAGGTGAACTGTCATGAAGAACAAGTGAAGATGAAATGTCCTCAAGAAATCCAATACTTTGAAATTGGATTGGTTTGGAGTAGTCTGGAATATGAAAGGACATGTCCTTCTCGTATCCAAGACCTGTTTTGTGCTTGTTATGGACAAGCTCTTCCCATGGTCTGATGATTGGTTTGGGAAGTGCAGACTGAAATTTTGCATCTGCATGTGACTTTGCTACTTCCTTGGGCACTGGATTTGAATCAAATTGTTGCTTATGGGAGTCAGAATGATGATGCCATTGCTGTAATTCTTCCTGCTGCAGTTGTGATTCAAGTTGCAGAAACCTTGTCTTTTCATGTGCATTTTGCAGACAAGTTTGAATGTCTTTGAGAATTGATTTATCAATCATAATTGTACTATTGACAGTAGAATGTCTTAAATTTTTTAGTAATTCCAACACTCCATCGTTATCAAGAAACTTGCTAGAGGTACTGAAATCAACTTATGGATTTCCCTTCTCTTCAACATGCTTACTGGTATCCAATCCACAACTATTTGCATCTTCGTTTTCAACTTTCATGCCTAGACTCTCCCTAGTAGAAGATGAAACTTTCTCATCTCCACTAGAAGTCTGAGAAGATTCAGCTTCCCATGCACTTGCTTCTCTATCTTCCGGAAGAAATGATGCACTATATACATCTGGACAAGACACACAATCTTTGTTCTTTTCTGCATTTCTAACTGCAATAGCACCTGTATCAGTCATAGCTGATTTGCTCTCAACGCCTAGGGAAGCATCAGACTCTGAAGTTGGAGATGCTTTTCTATCCAAATGGACTAAACCTCCATCAAGTGTACAACTTTTCCCTATAGAGGTTACAAAGATTGTGCTTTGAGAAAGACACCCAACATTTTCTTTTTGCACAGAATTCATGTCTTCGAAATCAAAATTTACATTGGTATTTTCAAACTTGGCACAAGGATATGCCATTGCAACAGAAACATGTTGTCCCCTTACATGTGGACAATAATCCTCTGTTAAACTTGCAGCAATAGTTACAGGTATATATGTTTGGCCTTTAAAACAGACAGTGGTTGCCATCCGTCTTTCCTCAACTGACCGTGACCTTAAATCATTCTCATGAATTTCAATGCAAAATTTCGTGTAATGATTGGCTATCCTCACTATCGGCATAGGATAGCCCTCTATCTCATGATCAAATTGGGTACAATATTTGCACAACAGCCGCATTGGGTTAGTGCATTCACAGGCATAGTGTCTTGGTCCTCCACGGTTGTAGCAGATTAGCTGCCCCCGACCTCTGCAAGGTCCTCCTCCACCTCGGCCTCGTCTGCGCCCCTGAAAGCCTGTTCCCACCATCCCAGTGCTTTGGTAAGGGGGATGTATTTCTGACTGAACCCTATAGGTGGGAGTTTTGTCCATCATCAATTCATAACTTCTGCAGTTGCACTCATCATGCCCTACCGACTTGTAGAAATTGCAGAACACTTGTTGCGGTGTTTGTACAAACTTCTGCAGCAAATGACAATTATCTACCGTATGTTTCCCTGTTGCGTGACATATAGCGCACCACAACGCAGGCCTCGATTTTATTGGACAAACTTCGAATCATTCCAGGCTTACCCTGTACCAGGAAAACTTGACCATCGTAAAACCTACTTGAAGTTGTTACAGTAGGTAATATTTCCCATATTAATACTTAGTTGACACCTAGTTTGTGAACATAAAGCCACAAGTTCCATGCTTGACCGAACGTCGCTACTACTTCCCCCATCATCATGTTGCAAGTAATAAAAGATCCTCTCATTAATTAGCATAAATTCACATGTGCTTGCATGGCTGGGGGGTGCCATGCCACCCAACCTTAATTATAATTAAGATCAAATGGGTGGCATGCACCTCCCCGAGCCTAACTTCATGATGTTTTTTCAACCCCAATGGGAGCATGTAGATGCTTATTACTTGAATGTATATTTTTATCTTAATTAGTGATTTAAATATAGACCATCTTAAGGGGAGACCTTTTAGGGAAAGGTAGAACAAGGAAAGTGGAATGTAAGTAGATGGTGGAGACTTATAACACATTTGGCATTTTCTTTTATCTACATCATACTTATTGAATTTTTGGTCTTCCAACATAATCCTTTATTATGAAGGTATTCTTTAGTAACTAATTATAAGTTAATTTTTTATTTTAATATATTTTGATGACAGTGTGATGCATTACATTAATACATTATAAACAACATTGATTGAATTACGGTGTCGACTGAAAGATGGAAAAAATCAATTGATGGTAACTTATCATGGCATAGTGTGGCTACATTGGTCAATGAAACTGAACGTGAGAGAGATACCAATATTACAAAGAGGGAAATTGATTCATAAAATGGTTTGAAACATAATCACGTAAGCATATCCCCCAATACTATTTAGTTGTTTTTTTTTTAATATTATATTGATTTATATGGTGTGCCTTTTTCTTAATTTGAATAATTTCTAGGTATAAATATTATTACCAATTGAGAAGGAATATTTTATGTGTGTGACATTACACAACTGAAATACTATAAGGCTAAATGGTGTAATGGCCACAAATTTCACATCAAAAATATGGATGAAAAGATAAAAACTTTTAAAAGTGGGATTTTCAAAGTATTTCGAGTTACTAATGTTTCCTCTACAAGCAACACACATCCAGAAGTGTCTAAAAATCGATACTGGTATTTGGAAGATATAATTGAGTGTGATTGTAAATCCTCCAAAACAATTTTGTTGGATGTCAAATGGTAAAAGCTACAAATGAAAGAATGTGATCTTGAAAGAACTTTCGTTGAAGATGCTAATGGATTTACCATGGTTGATATAAGGAATATTGATATTCCATGTGATTTTAGAAGCTCAAATGGTGACTTCAACTGACACTGCCCCCACCCGCCCCACTCGTGTTACTCTAAATTCCCAAATACCTAATTTGTTCACTATAAATTAGAACGTAGGTGAAATCCTTAGAAATATAAGATATAATTTTGGACAACAAGGGTACAATTCATATTCCAACATAAATGAAGATAAAATGCAATGCTCCAGACATTCTATGTTATACAACATTTCTTTCTAGTGTGCCCTAGAAAAGACAATATAGCTCCTTCCAAATCCTACATAAAGCATTTACCATCTTTAGTTGAGTCTTTTCGATCTTTCTTCACTGGCTCCATTGTTACTTTATGGGACAAATAAGTGACGTGGGCTGAAATGTCCAATTGTTCCCTAGTATTTTTTTTAGAGTGAGAATAATGTTTAACCTATAGCTTACTCTATAATTCAACAATACAAATGAATGGTGGCAATGAAATCTTCAGGGAAGATTCAGTTTTTATGTTATATTAGAGAGAGTTAAAACCTAAACTTAGCTAGATTTGAATATTTTCATAATTTAACACATAGTTCAAAGTTAATATTCTGGGAGATTGCTTGGTTAAAAGAAACACACAAAGCTCCATATCTAGCGTTGAGAAATGTTTTGCTACGTTGAATGATATTAATTGCTATCAATGTGTGCAAAGAGAGAGAAAAATATCCATACTCATTTGAGAATTATGATACTCTTCCAGGTTTAGTGTGGCTCAATAAGTTGAAATCTAAATCAAGGCTGAACGAGGTAACCACAAGAGAATTGCATAGTATTAATCACTATCAATGTGTTCACAGAGAGAAAAATATCCATACTCATTTCATAATTGTGATACTCTTTCAGGTTAAGTGTGGTTCGAGAACCTGAAATCTAAATCAATGTTGCACGAGGTAACCAAAAGAGAACTATAGACAAGTAGAATGGAATTGAACCATTCTTCATCTTTTCGATATTTGTTCTTGTGCAGTGGTTCACAATATGGTCATCTATGTTATACTTTATTTGAAGGTGTTTGTTACTAGTTTTTGGTCGTAGAAGGTGAATTGAGATCTTGACAACTTTGAGAAAATAGCTCCATAAATTAATGCTAATTTGTTATTAAAGCAAGTGCCTTAATAATTTGAGAACTCCTTTGTGACTATGGTTGTCAGATTCCAATATGTTTTACTAGAATGAAATGTTCATATTCAACGAATATCTATATGTCAAAATGATTCTTGAATTTATGCCTTACAATGTTTCTTCATATTCAATGATTCTTTATATGTCAAAATGATTCTCAAATTTGCAACATCTAGTGCAATTGCTAGTGGCTAACAATGGACTAAATGGACTATGATGCATCTCTTCTATTTAAACATTTGGGAAGATTGATTTATTCACATTTGTGGTGAGGGTGAACCACATTAGATGGTTCCTAATGATGAACCACATTAGCTGATTCCTGATGATGAACTGCATCAGCTGGTTCGAAATGTCTTGCCAATCTCAATTATGCGATTATACCAAAAGAGAATCTCATTATGAATAAAAATTTACAATACAAATACTAAACTATTATTGTAGTAATAACATGAATTAAATAACAATAATAATTATTATAGTAGTAAAACATTAAACATAATATTTCAAACATATATTTATTTATTTTCCAAAGTAAATAAAACACGGCTAAGCGTTTTCGATGGATTTTCAAATTGTGACTCAAGGAGGAGGGGGAAAGAGAGGGAAATAAATAGTGAAAGTCGGAGAGGGGGGAAAGAGAGGTAGTGAGAGTGACACAAGGAGAGAGAGAGAGAAAGGGAGAGAGAATGAGAGAGAGAAAGAAAAGAAAAGAGAGTGAGGTAGAGAGATAGAGGGAGAGATGGAGAGAAAGAGAGAGAAGGAGAGAGGGACGAAGAGAGAGCGAATAAGAGATGAGTGGGAGGGGGGATGAGAGAGGGAGTGAGTGAGAGAGAGTGGGAAAATTAGAGAGGGGGAGGGAGGGGAAGAGTTTGATAAAGGGAGAATAATGTTTAACCTGTAACTGTTAAAGACACACATGGCAAAAGGAGTATGAAAGATAAAACATGAGAGTACGTTTATTATTAACAAATCATATACATTTATAGTACATGGTGTGAATGTTGGGTTCCACGTCCCAAGGTCTCTTGGACTTCCTTAGCCTATTCTGCTTCCACACTAACCCATATAGGATTAGGTGTCCAACATCCCCCCCCCCCCTTTAATTCGAAGGGTTATGTATGAGTCCAAGAAGAGAGCTGTAATATAAAACGTGAAAAAAATGCATGGCAGCACTAGGTTGAATGTGTTCCCTGAAATGTTGGTATAAAGGGTGGTGGTTTAAGGATGACGACCAACACTGGTATGCTTAGTGCAATTCCTAGAACTCTTTCAAAACTGGCAAGAAGCTGAAGTCTTCTGCTAGAGGAAGTGCCCCTATTGTTTTGAAGAGGGAAACCTTCAAC
>APFE031578209.1:24883-71653 GCA_000404065.3 Pinus taeda
TGTTCATTTGTGTAATGTAAAGGAGGTTTCCCCCTCGAAGAGGCTGAATTCTAAGGTGTTCAACTATATTTTCTATCTTTTTGTGAGTTGGTTTCATAACATTTGGTATCAGAGCATTCGATTCTAGGGTTTTGCTACTCCAAATAGGTCATCGTGGCATTTTTGCTCTAACCTTTTTTCCGCGACGTTTCAGAAACTAAAAAAAAACCCATTTGAGAAGAAATCGCACTGAACCTCGGGTCTGAATTTCAGAGCTTTTGACACTACATTTGCGGAGATATGATCTGAGGAACTTGGTCTCTTTACAGACTCTTGAATTACATTCCAAACAGGTGACGTGGGGAAAATCATCATAACTTTCTCTCTGTGGATATATTCCATATATGCCCAGTTTCCGTATATGCACACATCTTCCGTATATGCCCAGTTCGCGTATATGCACAATTTATGTATATGGAATTTTCACATATACGATGTAGAAGCATAAATGAAGATGTGTACAAATTCGATATACAGAAATTGCGCATATAGGGAAACTATCCATATACGGAAGACACGCACACATCTTCTGTATATGCCCAGTTTCCGTATATGTGCACATCTTCCATATATGCACAATTTCCGTATATGAGCAATTTATGTATATGATATTTGTGCATATATGATGCGCATGTCTTCCGTATATGCCCAGTTTCTATATATGCGCACATCTTCCCTATATGCACAGTTTCCGTATATGCACAGTTTCTGTAACATAAATGAAGATGCATGAACGACGTGCATATACGGAAGATATGCACATACAGGAAAGTTAGGGATATACGGAAGACATGCGCATATCTTCCGTATTTTGCCCCAGTTTTCCGTCTATGCGCACACTTCTTTCCGTATATGCACAGTTTTCCGTATATGCGGAGTTTGTGTACCATACAAGGAACATGACAACGTGAATATATGGATGATTTAGCACATACAGGAAGGTCATTATCTTGCATCGTATACTCGCAAATTCATATACAGAATTAGCTAACGGAAACTGAACGCATATACTGGCAGATTTTGTGCATATCTTCCGCTATATCCCAGTCTCCGATTATGGCACACATCTTCCGTATATGCTCAGTTTTATTATCTTGAAATTGCGCAATATTACGGATAGTGCATATACGGAAGACGCACACATCTTTCCGTGTATGCCCAGTATTCCGGTTTATGCGCCAAAATTCCATATAGATAATTGCAGAATACGGAAACTTCCATATTCGAAGATGTGCGCATATTACCGAAACTGGGCATATAGGAAGATGTCGCATATACGGAAACTGGGCATATACGGAAGATATGCGCGTGTCTTCCGTATATGCACAGTTTCCGTATATGCGCAATTTTTGTATATGGAATTTCCGCATCTACGATGCAGATACATGAATGACGTGCATATACGGAAGACACGCACATACGCTGTAGAAGCATAAACGAATATGTGTACAAATTCCATATACAGAAATTGCGCATATACGGAAACTGTGCATATACGGAAGACACAAACACATCTTCTATATATGCCCAGTTTCTGTATATGCGCACATCTTCCATATATGCACAGTTTCCGTATATGCGCAATTTATGTATATGAAATTTGCGCATATACGATGCGCATGTCTTCCGTATATGCCCAGTTTCCACATATGCGCACATCTTCCATATATGCACAGTTTCCGTATATGCGCAGTTTCTGTAACATAAACGAAGATGCATGAACGACGTGCATATACGGAAGATATGCACATACAGGAAAGTTAGGGATATACGGAAGACACGCACATATCTTCCATATATGCCTAGTTTCCGTATATGCGCACATCTTCCGTATATGCACAGTTTCCGTATATGCGCAGTTTCTGTAACATAAAGGAATATACATGAACGATGTGCATATACAGATGATATGCACATACAGGAAAGTTCATGTATCTGCAGTGTATACATACAAATTCAATATACAGAAATTTCAACATATACGGGAACTGGCCATATACGGAAGATTTGTGCATATCTTTCGTATATGCCCAGTTTCTGTATATTCACACATCTTCCGTATATGCCCAGTTTTCGTATATGCGCAATTTATGTATATGGAATTTGCGCATATACAATGTAGAAGCATAAACGAAGATGTGTACAAATTCCATATACAGAAATTGCGCATATAAAGAAACTGTGCATATACGGAAGACACGCACACATCTTTTGTATATGCCCAGTTTTCATATATGGGCACATCTTCCATATATGAACAGTTTCTGTATATGCGCAATTTACGTATATGAAATTTGCGCATACACGATGCGCATGTCTTCCGTATATGCCCAGTTTCCATATATGCGCCCATCTTCCCTATATGCACAGTTTCCGTATATGCCCAGTTTCCATATATGCGCCCATCTTCCCTATATGCACAGTTTCCGTATATGTGCAGTTTCCATATATGCGCACATCTTCCATATATGCACAGTTTCCATATATGCGCAGTTTCTGTAACATAAAGGAATATACATGAACGACGTGCATATACAGATCATATGCACATACAAGAAAGTTCATGTATCTGCATCGTATATGCGCAAATTCAATATAGAGAAATTACGCATAAACGGAAACTGGGCATATACGGAGGATTTGTGCATATCTTCCGTATATGCCCAGTTTCCGTATATGCGCACTCTTCCGTATATGCCCAGTTTCCGTATATGCGCACATCTTTTGTATATGCAAAATTTCCGTATATGCACAATTTCCATATACATAAATTGCGCATATACGGAAACTGGGCATATACGGAAGATGTGCGCATATACGGAAACTGGGCATATACGGAAGATATGCGCGTGTCTTCTATATATGCATAGTTTCCGTATATGCGCAATTTCTGTATATGGAATTTGCACATCTACGATGCAGATGCATGAATGACGTGCATATACGGAAGACACACACATACGATGTAGAAGCATAAACGAAGATGTGTAAAAATTCCATATACAAAAATTGCGCATATACGGAAACTGGGCATATACGGAAGATTTATGCATATCTTCCGTATATGACCAGTTTCCGTATATGCGCACATCTTCCGTATATGCCCAGTTTCTGTATATGCGCACATCTTCCGTATATGCACAGTTTCCGTATATGCGAAATTTACGTATATGGAATTTGCGCATATACGATGCAGAAGCATAAACGAAGATGTGTTCAAATTTCATATCTTGAAATTGCGCATATACGTAAACAATGCATATATGGAAGAAGCGCACATCTTCCGTATATGCCCAGTTTCCGTATATGCGCAAATTCCATATACATAAATTGCGCATATAAGGAAACTGTGCATATACGGAAACTGTGCATATACGGAAGATGTGTGTATATAAGTAAACTAGGCATATACGGAAGATGTGCGCATATACGGAAGATATGCGCGTGTCTTCCGTATATGCACAGTTTCTGTATATGCGCAATTTCTGTATATGGAATTTGCGCATATACAGAAACTTGGCATATACGGAAGATGTGCGCGTCTTCCGTATATTCACCATTTCCGTATATGCGCAATTTCAAGATATGGAATTTGTACACATCTTCGTTTATGCTTCTGCATCGTATATGCGCAAATTCCATATAAATAAATTGTGCATATACGGAAGACGTGTGCATATATGGAAACTGGGCATATATGGAAGATGTGCACATATACGGAAACTGGGCATATACGGAAGATATGCACAAATCTTCTGTATATGCCCAGTTTCCGTATATGTGCAGTTTTCATATATGCGCAATTTCTGTATATGGAATTTGTACACATCTTCGTTTATGCTTCTACATCATATGTGCGTGTCTTCCGTATATGCACGTCGTTCATGAACGACGTGCATATACAGAAGATAAGCACATACAGGAAAGTTAGGGATATACGGAAGACATGCGCATATCTTCCGTATATGCCCAGTTTCCGTATATGCGCATGTCTTTCGTATATGCCCAGTTTCCGTATATGCACACATCTTCCGTATATGCACAGTTTCCGTATATGCGCAATTTATGTATATGGAATTTGCAATATACGATGCAAAAGCATAAACGAAGATGTGTACAAATTCCATATACAGATGGATCAAGTCATTCAGGATTCGGGATCAGATGCGAATGTTCTACCGCAACAGACATGGAAGCGAATGGGAAGACCTGCACTGCAATGGTCTCTGATTTAGCTGAGAATGGTGAACCAGCAGAAAATTATACCCGTGGGGTGATTGTAGGGAGCAACCGTGCTAACATATTTTGAAGTAATAAAGATTGCTGATGACAGCAATTCGTACCCTGTGCTCCTGGGAATTGACTGGGTCACTGATATGAATGGGGTAATCAATCATGTCAAGAATACAAAAAAGGTTTTTCAATACTATAACTCCATCCAATATCACTACCAAGAGAAAACATAGTTTCTTGAGTCCAGTAAATGAAAAGAGGCGATGTGGTCGCAAGTTAAAATCAGGGATAGATAAACTACAATTTGAAAGGTTTGGACGAGTTCATGCAAGGGAAAAAAGAATGGATGAACAATTGGAGTTATCTTCTCAAAAATAAAGAAATTGGGACCATGCGCTTGAGATAACACAAGATTCTATTATACCCAATATTGGTATGGAAATTTCATGCTATGCATTGTTTTACATTAAATGTGATATATTATCATGTTCAATACATTTGCATAACTATATGAACTTTTTTTATTGTTACAGCTGAGGGACCCACATCTCACAACATTTGAAATTGTTGAATTAATTTATTTAATGAACATGCTATTGAAAAAAGATCTAGCATTGGGAACACTGCTTCAACCATTAACATCCCAATATCCTCCCCAAGGGTGCTTCCCCCTATTGTACAACCAATTAGGATGTATCATCACCCACACCCGCCACCTTTTTCCTTCATAAATTCTTCCATGCCTATAACCAGATCTGTAATACCTTCGCAATGCTCACCCCTACCCTTTAGTATCCACCATTCTCATTTTTTAAATCATCCACCCTTAACATTCCAATTTCCGCCCCAGGTTAATTCCCCAGCCTACAGTGATTCCCACTATCGTACAACTAGTGGGGGTGTATTGTTGCCCACACCCACTACCTTTTCCCTATTTCACTTTCACCATGCCTTTATCCAACACCCTTGAACCATGCCTATATCTATCACCAAGTGCTCCACCATCTACCCAGGAATGGTTATCTTCTACATTGCCTCAGATCCTCACGGTGAGAATGAGTATTTGATCAAAATATCATCATGAATTAATAAAATTGATTCTATTCCTTTCAATTTTTACAACTAATTGATTATTGTAATTTTTGTAGAGATATCAATTTGGAAATCCACCTGGGAGTGCCAAGAGGGACGAGGGTGACTTATAGACCCATACTTTAGATCGATCATGATGTTGTTTTTCTATTATGTCATTTATGTGCATGAGATTCCATTATCTATATTGGAAATGAAGTTCTATTTTGTAAAAACGAAAAATGTATAGTTGGACCAATTTTGAATAAAAATACATAGATTTAGACTTGTGTTTATGACAACATCTTCATTGAATTTTAAATCCATATGTGGATGCGTTGTTATATTCTATCAATGTTACATTACTTTTGATGAATGTAGTTGTAATATGTTTTGCTTTTATTATTTACAAATTATCAAGTTTACAAGTTACTTTTATATTTATATCTTATTTTGATGTTGCATGCTTGGATGAACATATCATTACCATGGATCTACCTCTTGTTTTAATAAATTAGGAGAAGACACCAAGTATAGGTCACAAAACATATGTATAGAGGCTAGAGTTCTGCACAGCTTCCGCATATGTGTATATCTTCCGTAAATGCACAAGTTTTTTCTGTATATGCGTTTTTTTTCTTCTGTATATGTGCATATACAAAAAATATACACATATACAAAAAATATGCGCATATACAAAATCTTCACATATACGAAAGATATACGCATATACGGAAGTTGCACATATATGGAAGATGTGCACATATACAGAAGTTATGCATATTTATGGAAGATTTGAACATATATAGAAGATATGTGTATTTATGAAAGAAGCATAAATTTTATATATGGAGGTAGCACAAATTTATATATGTGCATATTTCATATCG
This sequence comes from Pinus taeda, assembly GCA_000404065.3. Lineage (NCBI taxonomy): Eukaryota > Viridiplantae > Streptophyta > Pinopsida > Pinales > Pinaceae > Pinus > Pinus taeda. The sequence goes on from APFE031578209.1 coordinate 31,117, forward strand.
CATATCTTCTGTATGTGCACAAGTTATATGTATGTGCATATCTTCTGTATATGCACATAAATAGAAGATCCACATATATATGGAGGTTAAAGTTGAGTATATAAGAAGGTTGAAGTTATTCTCAACTTTTGTATATGCGCATATGTGGAAGCTATGTATATACAAAAGTTGTGCATATCTTCCGTATATGCACAACTTCTGTATATGCGTATATCCTCTATATATGTGAAACTTCCATATATGCACATATACAAAAGCTAAGTATATAAAGAAGTTGTGCAAAACTTCCATAATATGCATACACAACAGTCCATATATATGCTCAACTTTTCTACCTACACATATTTTCTGTATATGCAGAACTTTTATATGTGTGCATATTCTCTCTCTATGAGTATCTTACGTATATTCACATATCTTCCTATATACACATATTCAGAAGATATGCAAATATACTTGAAACGTATATATGAAAGCTACACATATATGAAAGATATGTGCATATATCATGTGCATGTGAAACTTCTGTATATATGCATATCCTCCATATAGGCATATTTGACAACCTCCATATGTGCATATCTTATGTGCCTATTTTGAAGAAGTGCATATACGAAAGACATGCACATATATGGACGGTAGAGTTCTGCACAACTTCTGTATATGCACATATCTTTCATATATGCGCCATTTTTTTCTGTATATGCAATTTTTTCCTTATATCTGCATATCTTTTGTAAATGTGTATACCTTATCTACACTGCACAACCTCTATATATGTGTATACACAGAAGTTGTGCGTATATGGAAAATACGCATATATATTGGATTTGTTTATATATGAAGGTTGCAGTTGTACATGTGTATGTGCATATACGAAAAATATGTGCCTATACAAAAGCTTCACATATACGAAAGATATACACATATACAGAAGTTGCGCATATATCAGAAGGTTCGCCAATATAGAGAGGAAGCAAGTGTTTCATCAGGAACTCCAACTTTTGAAATTCATAGGATAATGGTATGATGGCATAAGAGATGAAGCAAATCAAGGAGTTGAACCTCTTTTCAATCAAGGGAGCTATTGAAATAATTGTAGATAACCTAAAGGTAAAATAGGTGTATGCTTGTATTCAATATTATAAACTCATGTTGTATGGTTGTAGGTAACATGGATCACTACTCTATCTTGAGAAGCATGATCAAAGAAAAGGAATCTCCTCCCATGAAAGTTGGTGCCCTAAGGCATGTGTCACACTAGTTGAAATCAACATAATATGTCCTCATATGGAATATGAGGTGGTTGACGGCAACTAGAGGAACTCTGATTGGAAGTTCCTAGGAATGTCATGTGTGAAGAAAGAAATGAAGAGAACATAGACTATGCAACCATGAAAGAAGGTAGTCAACGCATTCCAAGAAGTGAAAGATTTGACTATGAGACATCCCTAAAAGATATGTATAATCTAATGGAAGTTTGCAAAAGATGGAGATCCTTGACAATATATATATATATATAATATAAGAGATGTGTGAACATGTAAGAAGGATGTTAATGCTAAAAGGAAGATGCCATGATGAAACACCATCACAAAGGGAATTTTGATTTAAGTGTTCATTTCATATTTTTTAACAATATCAGGATGGTCTTATGTAGGTCTTCCAAGAACGCCACGTAGAAGGGTGTAAGATCCTTCCAAATAAGATAGCATGAAGAAGGCAACTTGACTGATGGATTACTTTCTGATGAAAGGAATGATGACATGACTGACTCATGGATGAAAGTGATGCATGGTTTGTGACCTATGGAGATGTCCCAAAAGATGAAGACTAATTGACAAATAAACTCATGAAATCAAAGGAAGGATCTCTTCAAGCGATTGGTTTTTTTTTTTCTGTCTACACTTGAGTAGATATTATAGGTCCCTAATTAAGAGGGATTATGGAAGAAATTTTCTTAATTGGAAGAAACTTAGAAATTCCTAAGCCAAGAGGGAGCTTAGGTACATTCCTTTATTGGAATAGATATGTCCTCCATAATTAATAGGGAGAGATAGATACATCATTATTGTCTTCACTGGGAAGAAATAATGAAGGACAAGTTAAATATCTAGCATTTGATCCTCTTTAAAGATGACATAAGGCATCCAAGATAAGAGTAGTCATATAGGACCTGTATTCTTTGAGGATTGGGAATCTAAGATAAGAATAGTCCTAATGGAACACAGCATAAGAAATCAGGTGGGGTATGTTTAGGGAGAGATAATGATCAAAGTGTTTATAAATCATTGGTCTTGCCAATATTGAGCTTAGATCCTGTGGAGAGATAGAGCTATTAGTCAAGGCTTTTATATGTGACAGTGTTGGTTGATATGATGCTATAAAGATGGGATACCAATATGATTCTTCTTATGAGAAATTCTTCATTGAGAATGGCCAAGTACCATTATGAATACCTCCATAGTTAAGAGGAAGTGTTCAAAAGTGTAACTAGGTTTGGTCTTCATAATGACATGTGTAATTATGTTTTTTGTGTAATTTATGTAAAGAAGGAAAATAAAATGATTATATGCTTGGCTCATGGGTTTCATGAGAAAGAAGTTTTCTTTTTAGATGGATCCCATTAAGAGCCTTTAGGATTTGTCATAAGAGTCAATTTCATGTATGAAGAACCATTCTTGGTCCTGTTACAAATGTATATGAGTCAATAGAATGGTCGAGTAGCCCTCCAAAGACAAACACAAGTTCTCCTCTTCAATTCGACCTCTAGATAAAGTGAATAACTCATGTGGGATTCACCTTATGGAGACACACATATTCATATAAACATGTCGACTTATCTATATCGAAAAGCCACTATATATGTGTGTAAAGGGTCTTTGCATTTCCACATGAGACAAGTTTGAATATCAGTTCAGTGAAGAAGCTCAGATAAGCTAGAAGATTGTAGAGGCAATTTCAGTAAAGGAGCTTGGACAAAGATATAATATTGTAGAGGTAAGTTTGATGTTATCTCATGGTCAAGGAGTTCTGGTATACCTCTAAGATTCAGATAACAATTATAATGACAACTTCGGTGTTACCACAATTCAGAGCTACCACAACAAGAAGAGTTTCAAGGTATCATAATTCGGTATCATTACACTTTAATGCTACCACAGTGAGAAGGGTTTGATGCTTCACAACTTAGGTCCATTATATTGCAGTATTACACAGTGAGGAAGTCTCTATACTACCATAAAGAAAAGGTCACGCCGAGTAAAGAGATCTCAGTCTCGATGATGATTATAGCTCAGTGTTAAGGAGGTCGAAGTAGAAGGGAAGAAAAGAGGAAGAAAAGAGAATAATATTGATAGTAAATAGAACTAGTGTCTTAGTCTTGGAGTGGAAAATAGGTAAAGGGCCTTGGTCTTGGTATTCGTCAATTTGAATCTCTATAAGAAGATTTTTTGCGGGTTTTCCATTCAGAGAGTGAGAGGTTTTGGTCTTGAGTCATAGCCTATAATATGTGTCTCTTGTATATTTATGTTCATGCATTTGTTGTTGTTTAATGACGAAGAACACTAATAACTTAAGAAAATATTATTCTAATATATATTTGTAAAAGGAACCCACGAGCAGTTACTAATTGAAGAGAAATCACCTAATACTTGATTCCCTAGATTTCTCAACAACATACAAAGAGACATATTAAGAAGATGAGGAATTCAATTAGGTGTATCAGTAATTGCAGAGTGAGATTCATGTGCATGATGGTGACAACACCATTAATACCATCTCTAAGATGGGTTACTCTATAGGCTGGATAAGCTAATTTTCCTAAAGGTGAATGTTTATAGCTGACTAGAGAGGCTCACACCTCCAATGATTCAGGGAACATTGGTGTAGGGAATACCATGGCTAACTAGAAAAGGTATGTGTATTGGCCTAGGATATAAGAGTATGAAGCTAGGTTCATAAAATGGTGCATGCTTTACTATACCAACAAGCCTAGCAACAAGAAACAGGGTTTGTATCATCCCTTACCCCGTACCTACTCATCCTTGGGAAAGAATTTCAATGGAATTTGTGGGAGGTTTATAGACAACTAGGAAGGGACATGACTACATGTTCATGGTATTGACATGTTCAGAGAGATGTGTATTTTGATGCCCTGTAAAAAGTCCATCAACTGAAAAGAAGAAACAAACTTGTTCTTTGGACAAGTTTGGGTGCACTTTGGGATACCAAGGAGCATCATTTCAAACAGGGACACAAAATTTCTCAGTGTAATTTGGACTATATTGTGGAAGAAGATAGACAAAACAGTGAAGAGATCTACAACATTCCATCCATAGACAGATGGGCAGACATAAGTAGTCAACATGACTTTGGTACAACTTCTGAGGGCATACAACTAGAAGCATTTGAAGACTTGGAATGAAATTATGGTATATATACAACATTCTTATAATAGAGCAGTCCACAGTTCTAGAGGAAAGCCCCTGCTTGAGACTTGTTTTGGATATTTTTCACCTTCACCTTTGAATATTTCATATGGGAGCAAGAAGGAGCGAGGGAAGATCTTAGAGGAGATGGTTTGAGGGTAGAAAATCTTATAGAGAAGGTGAGATATATCCATCTAAAGGTATATGAAACACTGTAGTAGTCGAAGGATAAGTATAAGGTTAGGGATGATCAACACAAAATAGAGAAATAATTCAAGGTGGGAGATAGAGTATGGATACATTCGAACAAGCAGAGGCTGGAGGGGTTTGACAAGAAAATCAAGGCTCTAGGGTATTTCTCTTTGATATACTCGAAAAGGTGGGTGATAATTCCTATCGACTGAGTTTACTACCATATTTGTGCATTTAATCACATGTGAATGTAGATAATTTGGAACTCTACAAGCCTTATATGCTAGATCAGGAAGAGGAACATTTCCAACCTTCCATGGAGGATTTGGCACTAGACCCTCACGCAAATTTTACAGAAGATACAATTTTTCAGAAGAGGTCTAGAACTACAAGAAATGGGCAACATAACCTTTGTAAGAATGTGTTGAAGGGACAACTTCAAGGCAAAGTTAAATGGTACACTAGAGAGAAGGTGGAAAGACAAATTTCCTTACCTCAATTAGTAAAGCAAATTGGGGACCAAAATCCTCCAAAAATGGGGAGGTGTGATCTGAATTGGATAATTATATTTTTTTTCATCCGTATCGATGCATTTGAGGTGGAAAAAGTGGAGAGATCAGCTCATCAGACCATTTTTACCAATGGGACCCAGTTTGGTGAAACGGGGTATAAAACGTTCTCAAAACATTTTGAGGCATCAAAGGACATTTTTTTGTTTTTTTTTGGGGGGGGTAAAAATTTATCACTTTAGCACCGCACCATTGCATGCTACTCAACACACAAATACCTTTCGAACGACACATAAATCGCGTTATTCAGAGTTCGTATCCAAAAAATTTTCCACTCAGAAGTTAACCTTCTTATTTTCACTCCTATAGTTTGGGAGGATGTTGCGTCAGATCCCATTATTCATGGAAAAGGGGATAGCCATGTGTTTGTGATGTAAAAGACTCTAGAAGAGTCTATTTTGTAACACTAGTTAAGAGCTGATGTAATCAGAAGGGGCCAAGGAGTATCGAAGCTCGCATAATTTGTAATGTTTTTTAGGGCAAAGGGCTAATAACAAGAACCATGAGGTCACCGCGATTTAACCACTACATTTGGATATATGTATTGGCTTGAGTCTACATTAATGAAGGCCTATTGAAGCAAGCCCCCTCTATTATATTTTAACTACATGACAATTGGAGTGCAACCGAAAGCCTGCGTTGAAAATATTCCATGCACTCCTCTCTTTAAGATGACCTAGGCACTTGTCTAAAATAAACCCAAGGGTTGTTTATAGGAAGTTTCTACGTCCCGTGAAGCACCTGTGTTGCAGGTGTTGTTAAAAGCGACAACACCTCTCGTATTTGTAAATCACCACAACATGTAATTTGATGGAGGGCACTGAAATTTTTTTTCAAACAGTGTTGAATTGGCCATCTATTTGTCAATCCCTACAAATTTTGTATTTAATACATCTTTTTTCCCTTATGATACCCTATTTTGTTCCCTTGTTTTAACAATTTGGAACCTTTACCTCACACTCCCACATTCTTTTTGATGCAATAGTGAAGATTTGTGCTCAATTTGCGTTTCATCTAAAAATACCTCCGCTTGTATGTATTTTCCAATATTTATGATTGTTTATAAGTCAGTAACAAAGGTTGTGCAGTTTGCGTACTATGTATATAGATCATGCATCGAGGAAATGGATGTGTAGACTGCTTTGGTCATTGAAGTATGCCACGAGGGCTAGTGGTTAATCAATATTGTGTACACATGTTAGAAATATTTATGGAGTTAGATCAAGGTTAAAGTGTGAGCATAATGATTATAGCTAGCTCCAGACTGAGGAAGAAGGAACTACTCTATAGTTCTTCTTGTAGTAGATTTGTGATTTCCTTGTTTACTTTTTGGTTGCACCATACTTTCCTTCAAGCACAAGCTATTATTATTCTTACCTATTTTGTTTTGCATTCAATTGGCTAGTTTGAACCCCAATGATGTATTGTAAAAATTATAAAATCCAAGCTATGGTTTGTGCCTAATGCAGGTGGTATTATTATAGATGTATCTTTAGTCAAGTGGACCTAAGAAATTGACATGATGTAGAGACTAAAAAGATATAATACAAAGTTTTATGCTAGGTTCCATCCTACATTTTTTTGTTCATTTGAGGAATTAAATATTCTTTATTATTGAAATTTTCTATAGGAGGCACAATTTGGTTGGCTAGGCTCACCAATCCAACTCGTTGTCCTCCATCTTTTGCATTCATTTAGCTAGGTTTCAGATTTGTTTATTGATGCTTGATATTTATCCATTTGTTGTGCTAACTTGTGTGTTTGATCTCAGATCTAGAGGTTTCCTGTGTGAAAACTACACACTCTAACTCCTCGGTAGATAAGTATTTATTCTATGTTTTCTTTACATTTACACATCTAGGAGTGTTGAGATTACAAGCATGATGCATTTCCATGGTAAAAATTGCACATATAATTCACTTTTCTATTATATTTTCATGTTATGATATCTATAAGCTACACCAAAAATTGTTTATATGTAATGATCAAACCAACATATTTTGTTTTCTTACGATCGATCGCTTAGGTTTTCGATCTTTAGTCCCAATTTGGATTGCTCCATTGAATGAGAATATAAGGCATGTTGGATCTAACGACATTTGGGGTTTTATGTCATAACAACGAACAATATCTTGACTGAGATTTAAAGTTCTCTTTGTATAAGCGCAACATGTCTGTTAAGATTTGGGTTATCAAAAATCTATTATAACTTAAAACCAATTGTTGAATGATGATGTGATTTTGGTTGGAGTCATTATTATTGGTTGAGTTGATACATGGATTTCTCTTTAATTTATCTATTTTTGTGCACTAACATATAGTTTATGTACACGTTTCTTGGTTTATGACAGTCAATGACAAGGATTTTTTAAATGTATAATGTGTTGCCTCCTTTTTGAAAAAAATTAATCTCTTGAGGATTCCAATTATGGTTTCTATCTTGAGACATTCCATCTAACACAAGTCATATTAGATCCATCGAAATCCACTATTTGAATGGTAAAACAAGTTGTAATGTGACTTGGAGTTATTGATTGAGTTCAAACATAACATATAGGTATTTTTGTTTTGAGGTTTCACGGTGGTGGTATAAGTGATCTGTTGTCTGACATGCGTCAAAGGAATTGTTTATAAGAGGGATTCAATTATTTATAATATTGCATATTTTTCATTATGAACAAAGTGATGATTTATGCTCTTACAGATTATAAAATTACTTCTTTCCTATGTCCTCTTTATGAGCAACACGTTATCTTTTAAAATTCATATTTGATTGATTTTTCTTAGAAATATTTGAAACTTGTATACCAATTTGAAGAATAGCGTGAGTATATTTGCTCGCAACGTTTTATGAAGTTTTACAGGTGTTATGTGTCAAAACTAAGTAGGGACCTTGTTATTCATGCATATGGTGTTTTGAATAGTTTACACATATTTTATAATGGACCGGTGTGTGTCTGGAATAAATTTGGAATCTTTCTTTGGTTTGACATAAAAATAGATTGTAATAGGACCTAGCGGAGGATCACAATAGACTTAGTTCTTTCTTTTGCTTTAGAGTTATGCATTGAGTGTGGAAATATTTTATAGTGTGTGTATTGGCTAGGAGCTCAACTATTTTTCCCTTCAAAGACACCCTTTACATTTGTTGAGTCAATGCTCAAGTTTCCAATTAATTAGTAGCAAGGGTTTTCATTTTGATAATTAGGGTTTTCTCTAAAATTTTCAATAGTTAAGGGTTTGCCTTTCAATTATCAGTAATTAGGTTTTTCTTTCCAATTGTTAATAGTTAAGAGTTGCTTTCAAATGTTGGTAGATTGAAAGATTAGTATTTTCAGTACTTAGGGTTTCGCTTCTAATGGAAGCCTATGATTGCAAGACTAGAACAAGGGTTTGACTAGTGTTTGTAAGAATTCAAGAATGGTAATGAAAAATTTATAGAGGAGATTATGATTTGGCTTTGCAGGTTTCTAAATTATTTATGCAACATTTCCAAAGTTGTGTCTTGAAGTTTATGGACTGTAGATTGACATTAAATGTTGGGTCATATAGTGCAACCAACACTCTTCCATATTTCTTTCAACCGACCACTTGTATTATTGAAGTTAGCAATAACATTCTTGTACACCATTTATAATAGAAAAGTCAAGTCAAAATGGTTATTAGTACATTCATTTTAAATGACCTCTTTTATCTCAAATTTGAGCTATATGTTATTTTTTTATAATTATAATCCAATATGACTTAGCTACGAGAGGGATTAACCATAATGATCATATAAATAGAGGTGTTTCTTTTTTTTCTTTCCTTAAGAATAAGAACAATAAGGTCATGAGTTCATGTTTTAGGAAGACAATTCTCCATTGTAGAATTGAAGAGCATGCAAATGTAAAAGAAGAGATTCAAATTATTTATTTATTTTTTAAGACTTTTGTAAAATAATATTTGATATCCCTAACTTACTTTTTACAAAACATTTAATCCAAACTTGTATGTTTCTAAGTAAAAACCTCTCACTTTATAATAAACGTTAAAATACATCCCTTGAAAATTACTTTGTATAAGTGTTTAATTATTATCTTGTTCTATCATTATCTAAACCATTGATAAACTTAAAAAATTCATAAAATTTCTTAAAATAAAAATTGCAATCTCCTCTTTTATGTATATAACTTTTACTAATTTGAGTGATTGGCGACTTCCACTGTCATATTGTTAGTGATTTCCGAAATAATATTATGTAATACGTGTGATGTGTCAACATTTTTTATGGTGACTTCATCTATCATCAAAGACCACACACAGTTGTATGGTCACTAATGATGGATTGAGTCACCATCCAAAACGTTGACAGAATCGCACATGTTACATAGTATTATTGTGGAAATCACTAGCAATTTTGCTTATTTTTCTTTTTCGTAATTTTCATAATCCAACTTAAATACATATGGTACCTTAATTATTTTCTATTTATATAATATATTTACTTTAATAATATTTATACTTCTATTTTTATCATTTTTTTAGTTAAATTTTAAATATTATCTTCACTTTTCAATTTTTAATATTTTTTTCCTTAAATTTTTATTTTATATATTGAGAAATATTATTATAATTTTTAAATGATTTTAATTAATATTAAGATATAGTTAATAATAATTTAATAAAATCTTCCATTTCTAAATGCTCCAAATTTGTCGAACTAGGAATCTCTTGGAGATGGCTTGAATCTCTTGGGAATGGCGTGCGTGACCAATAAACCCTACGAGAAATTCTTTTGTGGGGATTTCACTCGTATCGTCGAGAATTTTAAAGGTCCACTGATATTGTCACTCATAGGAAAAATTAAGTCGGGATGAGAACGTAGATTGACCATCATATTTTACACAGATATATTGGGTTACATTGCAAAGTATTAAGATCATTAATTTAAAGTTCACAAATGAGATTTAATTTTAAATCAGATTTTGGGTGATTCTTTCATTTTGAAAACAATTCATCTTTCCATCATGTCATATGCGTAAAGCAAGCCTCGAAGACATTTCATATTACCGTTTAATGTATTAAGTATATATTTAAATATTGAAATTTAATGTATTAAGTATACATGAAATAGTGAAACATAGATATTATGTTCATTAAAATTATTGTAAACATTCCATTCATCATATGATTAATACCAAAGCGACATTCAGTGTTTGGTGCAGTTGTTCGAGCTCACCCTCATCCCACCAAAATTTCAGGCAGTTATAAGCATGAACCTTCTTTAACAACATTAAATTCCTTGCGATGGACAACTCTAACCTCTCATTGCATCCAACAATGTATAGGGTCCTGAGCTTCTTGAGTTGCCCCAAACTTGGAATGCTCCTCAGCATTTTGTATTTAGAAACATCCAATTCCTCCATAGATATCAACATCTCAAGATGTGGCAGTGGCAACTCCTCTATTCTTACACACTCCTAAATATCTAGATGTTGAAGTATTAACATACCACAAAGCCCTCCTATTTGCATTGATTTCCCAAATTGCGGCAAATACAACGACCAAAGGTTTGGGCAAACACACTCTGAAAATAATAACTCCAATGTTTCTGTAGAGAACCACTGTATCATAAATAAGCATTTATCATCATCATGGAAGGACTGAAACATATTCAACTCTCTACCAGTTTCTCTTTCTTCGTCAATCTTTTTAAATGGTAGTTCCAACAAAGGACAACACTCCTTCACTAAATGTAGAAGATTGTTCATATTTAGAAGTTCTTGCGGTAAGTATTCTATCTCGAGAAGTTTGATCTTGATACACGTAGTTATTGTCCCAAAACAACACACATTCAAACAATAAAAAACATGTAAAGAGCCTGTATCGAGAAGCATACAAGTAGCACATGAATAATTACAATTTTTTGACAAATTATGAAACTGATTCTTAAACGTTAGATTTATGAATCCCCAATTCAAGGATCGGTGCACCCAAAGCCCTCCCACCTACGAAAACCTTTCCAAGTAGTTGCCCAAGCCCTGCTCCACTATGCCGCCAGCAATGTGATCCTGTAGCACATCACGTTCGAAATAAAAGAAACGACGGTACTGTTGGGGAGGCAAAGCCCTGCAACATGCTAGTTTTTTATCTGGGCTACGACAACCCCCTCTAATCATCCCTTAGCTGCAGCGGGTGATCAATTTTTCTGGAGGAAGATGAGGACTAGATTGTGACTCACCGGGCACAGAATGAGGACCATGATGAGTTGATCCATCAAACCCTCCAGCGCCGATTCGTAGGTCATGTACCAAGACAATGTAAGAAACAACAACACAATGACCAGAATGAAGAGCACATGAAAAGAAAGTTGTGACTAGTGCTATTCATTTGTCTTCTCTGACATTTAAGATATCCATCGCGAATTTGAACACCACCGGAATTACCTCCGATAGAAGCTTTCGGGAGCCGATGCTGAGCAAATAAATTAAAATATCAGTGTTTCAGTGAGTTTCAAAATTCAAACCCAATTACAAAATTCAAAATGAGTGACGTATGGATGGTATTCGCACCGATGGTATGACATGGTACGTAGGACACTCGTGCTCAAATTTGAAATTTGAAATATCAAATAGAGCACCACATGGGATAATTATTACGGCAAGTCAATTTCCAGTATTCGTCCGAGTTTATGAGCGGTTGGTAAAGCTCATTAAGACCATAAACCGAAGGCGGGAAGGAACACCGGAGCTGGAGGCGGCCAGGAACGCATCGCCAGATTACGGTCGCGGTGAGGTCAAGCTCGGGCAGGAAGGCATCGCCGGAGCTGGGTGATGATGTATGCATGGATGCATGAACATGGTATGCGATGAGGTCAAATTCCTGTCAGGGGTGTAAGGACTATAGCATTAACTATGCTATAGTCGCACAAATAGGACTTGCCAAGTAGTTTTGGTATGATGTTTGGTATATGTTTTGGCATATGTTTGGGTGATGTTTTGATATATGAACATATTTATATGGATGTAAATACCACCATGAGATATGTTATAAAGCTCCAATAAGTAGTATGGATGTCATGTCATTATAGTCATCATGTTATTATGTTGTCATGTTGGTTTTCTTTTCAGTAGGGTGATCATTGAAAATAATCCATTGCGGTAAGTTAAAAGCTCCATGGGAATTATATTTTCTTTTTAGTGATTTTGTTGATTTATAGGTGTGGTTGAACACCGAGGACGGTGTTCCCCTAGGGGGAGGGTTCTATAACAACCTTCGTGAAAATTCCATGTAATAAAAATTAATAAAGGAAAAATAATAACCACGGATGATGGGACACTATTCCAAACTGAATTTTGGGAAAAACGTCCTAGTGTGGGAGTTCACTGGTTTATGATGGCTAAGGAAATTGGCAAAGGAAATGACTAAGGGTTTGAAAAGGAAGAATGACATTTTTGGCATATTTATTCATGAAAATTATGGAAATTAGAAGAAAATAAAGGTGAAAGGTCACAGGTTGCATGTGAGGAGGAAAATGAGGGAAAATAATGGAAAATGAAGAAAAAAAAGGCCTAATTGATCGAAAGGCTTTTGCGGATCAGTTGGTACCTTCTGTTAGTTCGGTTTTGGATCTCTCTCATTATTCTCTCTCTGTTTCTCACTCTTGGACACTTCGAATTTTCTTGGAGCACTTTGGCATTGCATCAAAAAATGCAAAGAAGGCAAGAGGAAGGAAGGAGAAAGCACAGAAGAGCTGGATCAAGCAACTACAACAAGATTATTTTCAGGTATTGATTTGCATGTGTTATTTCCTTTCTATTTTTGATATGAATGGTATTGCATGTGGTTCTTTGTTTTCATAGCATGGAATTTTCCAAGTGTGACAATGTTTTAAGCCTAGCCTTTCCATTTTTGAATAGCCATGGTGTGATGGGTTTCTCATGTTTTGGTTGAGTTAGATTTCTGAATCGACTTGGAGCCGAGTGAGGTGGATCACTGAACAAAATAACACATGACCTAATAATCCCTCAACTGTAATGTGGGTTGTGGGAAAGCCATATTTTGTGTTACCGCAGTGGGCCTAGGAATCCTCAAACGATGAATGGTGGGATATACAGTAAATCCTAAAGGTGGGTGCTCTCCATGAGGCTTAGTAATCCAAAGATGGGATATAGAGTAAAGCCTGGAGAGTGGAGTCTCGGTTTAGGGCCTGGTGATCTGGTGTGGATTGCATTAAAGCATGAGATACTAGGAGATAGGAAAATTCCTCACATTGTAGGTGGAGAAATCTGGTGGCATCCATGCGTTTTTTGTCTTAGTGATCTGGCGGAGATCATGGTAAAGTGTATTATTACATGTTTATTGTCTTGGCATAGTGATCTGGTGTGGATTGAGGTAAAGTCTTGTTTTTATCGATAAGCATGAGGTGGTTTAGCCTCGGGATGCCCTAGTTGGTTCTTTAGGTTTGAGTCTCACATTCATGTTGGAATATGGAACGAGGGTGATTGGTTGAAGAGGGATTTGGCTTAACCAATCTACGGTTAGGTGGATTGTGGTAGTCCCATACCGAGTTGGTTTTTGCATTCATTAATAAGAGGTTCTTTCCTTGGTATCTTATGTGTAAATTTACTAGTTTATATGTGGATTCTATGGCTAATGTATCCTTGATATTTCTGTTGTTATTATGCTAGTTATAAGCATGTATTATGAAAGTGATGATGTATGACTCTCCTCATGTTCTGATTTGTAAATGAATGAACAATGTATTGATGACTTAATAGATGATATCGCAACTAATGATATAAGGGAACAATGCTTCTTAGCAATCTTCAAATAAGTATGCGACTCCTATGCTCAGATTTGTTGTTTAAACTTGTAGCTTACATTTTCGTGACATGTTTCACAAAGTGTATGTCATGGCTAGTAGGGTTCGGTCTAGACCTTGTTAATGTTTTTTCAAATGTATCATTTTTTTGTTGTATAAATTCATTTCTAAACCTATCATTGAGTTTTGGGAAATGACTTGGAGATTGGGCCTGAAAAATGGCACAAATCCCAAAGTCGAAGGCACAAATTTGAGGAGAAAAGTCCCCATATGCATGCATACCCATGTTGTGGGAGTGTCTCAAGCCTTCCAAATGCATGCTTGTCCATATGAATAGAACATATGAGGGTTTAATTGTCTAAAAAATGAGTGGGACTTGTTACCCACCACTTTTTGGGTGATATCCCTAGCAGAATTTTTCTCTGTGATGAGCCTCAGCTGGCAGCCCCTTGATGCCTCTTACTAGCTCGTTGTGCCACTTCTCTTCCACTTGAGCCAACCATGTTGTTCCTCACCAACCTGTATTGATCGTATGTTTGAAGGTGGGCCTCCCAAATATAAAGGTATGTCTTGTTATTTGATAGTTGAGTATTGGGTCTACTTAACATGGATATTTTTGAGTACAGATTGATGGGGGGATTTGGCAGAAAGAGTGGGATTAGTTTGTACTCTTGTCTCATTGATATCCTTTGGTTGTTACCCTTGGATCATAGTCATGTGGGATCTCCTTTATTGACCATTAGATTTTAGGGTGGTATTGCTTGGGAAACCTTGAATTTGGTCACATGGTCCCGCCCCTCTACCCGCACATATTACTCCCTTTCCACTCACTATACCTGCATTCCTCATTTCTCCCACCTGGGTCCACATAGGGCTAGCCTCCCCATCCTCTTACCCCAAAATTAGGTTAGGCCTAGAATAATGCCTCGGAGGTTCAAGAAACTAGGAAAAGGAAGAAAAAGTATAATTAGCCACATTTAATAGGAAATTGTACCACAAAATGCAAAAGATGGTTGAGACAAAAATTATTAGCACATGGGGAAAATCCAATACATGATCTCTACCCCAAACCATGGCCATCACCTTGGTTCCATAGGCCTTAGATGAGCCTCCTTTATCATTCAGGAACCCATGAGATTCCCACCTCCTCGAGCGAAATGAACTGGCTTACCCTAAAGGGGGTAATCACTGCTATATTATACACATCATGTTCTTTTACTTTGAGCCTCGAGTAGTTAATTAAAGAAAAATCATAAAAGGAAAATGGCATATAAAGAAGGGTGGAAAAATCAAGGTCCAGGCACCTCATGTACCATGACTTCTCCCTCCTATACATTACATAACTACATGTGGGCTTCCCCTTATCTAGCTATGCCTATGCCCCATTATGTGTCCCAGAGCTGCACCTCTCATTCCCTATCTCACCTCACCTATTTGTCACTTGCCACCCCCATTAGAAGGATGTACCTTGGACACACTATCCCCTCTAAGGGATGAAACCACCTAATAAGGTAACTGGGTAGCCCCCTTTGAAGCTTGGAGACAACAACACATTCCAAAACCCACTATGGAAGGGAATGCCATTATGAAGTGCCCACTTTATTATCCATGGTTTGTAAGCTCTTTTACCTGATTATTTTAATGATTGATTGTATTGGAAGCCTAGGGGACACATTGGATCTTATGCAGGATTGCAGGTGGTTTCTAGTTGGGTTTGGCTTCACTATATGGGATCCTGACCCCCAGAAGTCCACATTAGCACATGTAGGGCATTCATAGAGAAACATGTGCCTCCAAAGTAGTAGAAAATACTCCACCAATATTCATGGATATCCAAAGACTATTAGCCATCCACTTTCAGGACGATGGTGATAGGCTTGGTACGCTATGACCAGAAGGCCCCCATAGAAACCTCGCACTCTTGGCAGGTATCCCAACACTTGTACAATGACATCGAAGCATTCATTCCACCACTTGGACCATTTCAGAGGATCTATAGGAATCTCTGATCCATATGGAGACCCATGGGGTCATTGATGTGGCCTCAAATCCATTGAGAGCACCACAGGTCTACTACTTGGAGAGAAATGGGCCACCCAATTTTCCATCATATTTTGAGGAATTTATTCGTCAATATCGCACTTTAGGATGTTATTAAACCTTTAGAGGGCCCTACAACATGCATACATCATTATTTGGACCCTTATGAAGCTATTTTTTACATGATGAGCTAGTATGGTGGGCTTGTCACCATTAGGAGTTATTATTTGCACATTGTTTATCTTTAGGGGCCCATAGTATAATTTAAACTCATTAGGAGGCTACATATTGATGTCACATACATTCATTTGTATCATCACTTGACTTCAGACCTCTCTAGTATTACAGAATATTCACACTTTTTCCATGGAGGGTATTTTATGGAGATGGATGAATTTTGATGTATGGATTTGGGCTATTTCTGTTATCTTGGAGCTTTGTTATCTAAATGAATTTGTAGTTGGATATACTCTATAACATTGTAATTTCTTTTTATCATTATTATTCTCGTTGTTGTAAACTGCTAAAATTAGGGCTAGCTGCTACATTATTGTAATGTGGAATTGAGTTATGTTTTAGTTATGAAATGTATGGGCCGATGTTATATGAATGAAATTTCCTAGAGACTATTTATCTCGAGAAGCTTGCATCATTTTATTTAAAGTATAAATGCTTGAAAGTCACTTTTATTTTCTTACTATCTACATTGGATGATGCTCAATTTTTGGGCCTCCTTGATCAAGAATCCAAGTTATTACCCGTTACCATCCTTGACTCCATATCCCCAAGTGAATTAGGCATTGGTTCCATAAAAGGGTGATCATCTCAAAAATCATTTTACCATTTTCCCCCTTTTTCCAAAGTCTAGCCCCATTAGGTCACCTAGGGCATCAATTTCCCGTAATTGGGCTAGGAAAAATTTCGATCTCCTCAAGGCTACTGTACTAGTGGGTCCCCTCCCTCTCCTCCAAATTAGAGGCCATTCTGATGGTGGAATATCCGGGAATCCCAAGCCCTAGCTCTAGTACCAAATTTTTCCTAGGTATCCCCAAGGCTAGGCCTTAATAGGAACAAAACAATTAAAATATATAACAAAACAATTGAATAATTATAAACATAATAGAGCAAATATAACCCTCCTAAATCACAATTCAATTAAAAAAAAATATATATATATTATATATTATATATATATATAATATTAAGATTAGAAAATGAACTAATTAACTATTTTACTAATCTAACATTAATAATATATAATAATATATAATAATAATAATTTAATCATAAAATAACAGTTTAAACAAACCCTAATATATATCGGCAATACATCTCTTACATCTATTTATTAAATTGAATAGTAAGACCAATATTTACAAATTCTCCTGATGATGAACCACCGTTGATGGTTCAAAATGTCGAGCAACAATAATTTAATGCCATGAATCTGGAAGATGATCTACACACCTATGAAGATTGCAGAAACCTAAGAGATAAAAAAAAAAATGATCAATTCAACCTTTTGAATTGGTCCTTTCCCCTCGCCTTGTCTAGGATAGGAACATCATTGGTTGCTATATTCCATCCTTGAACATGGGTAGGGTCCACTTGGCCCCATGTAGCCCCACTTCTCAATAAAGACTATTTTTCAAAGACCACTTGGGAATCCAAGTTTCCAAGGATTATAGGGATTGAGAAACTCCTTTATAAGCATATTCTTTCCCACTCAGCCCTCGAATCCTCGCCCATTACCCCTTGTGGACCAAGTGATGAGGCTTATCAATAGATAAATTATACGAGCCTTAATGCTGCTCTCTAGCTTATAAAAATCAACGTTTCTCACATTTCTTTACATATTTTATTATATTTTGCTTGGTGAGAAGGGTAAAGGGTGAGATGTAATGTCATGTGGCCTAATGTGCATTAATTGCAAGATTTGGAGTAGGTTTGGGCTAATTTAAGTGCAGGAACTCGAAGTAGGCAAGCAAGAGGGATTTTATGTCACTTGAACTCCCTTCTTAACTCCTCAATCACTCAAAGATTCCTCCACTAGATCTCATCATCTTGGAGTAATAAACATCCAAGCCCACTGAGTTCATTGCTAGCCAAGCTAGTGATAGTTGAAGACAATTCAATCTTGAGTTTGGGAGGTAACCCTCCCTCATTTTTAGGAAGTTGTTTGTAGCTTCAGTTGTATAAATAAGAAGGCCTTGGACCTCATTAGGATTCAACCTTTTATTGTAGACGAGAGGCAACTTTGTGCGAAGTTATTGTCATTGACTATTATTCTCATGTTATTTTCTACATTTTGATGATAATGAAAAGGGTTTGTTTGATCCAACATTGAGTTGACTCAGAGGGCTAAAGCCCTTGGGTTAGGGCCCAACCCTAGTAGTAGAGGTTCCTCTTTTTGTACATGTATTCTTAGATTAGAATCATAGATTAGGTTTTGAAGTTCTCTGCTTTGTTTAATTTACAAGTCTTTGAATGATTGGTTAGCTTTGCTTCCATTAGTTGGAGAAGTAGATCAGTGTTTTAATAGTGAGAGAAAATACTTCAGAAAATCTTGTCACAGCGGCCTCTTCCTCATCTACCCCATGGTATCATGGTTTGAGGTCTGCACTCTCACAGCCCCAAAAATAGATTTATCTTTTGGGCATTGCATATCTTAGGATTTATTATTGAGTATATCATTGTTTATGATTTCTTAGAAGCACCTGTGATTTTCGTTTTGGTTTCTTGAGTTCATCGTAGATTAGAAAGTATTCCATTCCATAGATTTAAGCCACTGGCCATCAATAAACCAGTTTCTCAATTTCAACTCATAGTTTCCACATTTACATAAAGTTGTGCATGGATGAAGGAAAGAATATGTGTTGTTGCAGGAGTTTTTGATTTGTAGGGAGGAACTCATTCCAACAACCTCATCTATCTCTTCTCCACCTCTCATGAAATCCTACCAAGCACTAATTCAAATTTATGTTTTGTAGCCACTATGGACAACCAACTTGAGCAAATCCAACCATCCTGAAGAGTTGGATTGATCCTTGGGTAGTGTGCACTTTTCCCTTACCTTATTCCACCATCATACATCTTCCCATTACTTCATTTCACCTTCCCTACCTTCCTATAACTCTAAGCTAAGTTTCATGTAGTAAATCAAGACATCCTATAGTAACTACAAGAAATCTTATAGCAATTACAGGAAACCTTGCAGCAGCTTGTTTTAGGCTGTTTTGGGTAGAAATGATGATCATACCTAAGGTGGGCCTTCAACTTGACTTCCATACCACTCAATGGCATTTCGGACCAACTTTTCGATACCTTCCTCCCCTGCAAAAGATTGGATTATTAGTTTAGCATTTACATTTCTAAATTGAAAACTGAAAGACTATTTTCTACAATATTTAGCTAGTGCATGCATATATTAGTCATAATAGTATTAGGATGATTTCCATGCCTACTTAGTCTGGATAGCTAGATGATAGAATGCAAGGTTAAATTAGGTCTCTTTTGCAAGTAATTTGTGTGAATTATTAGCTATGCAATTTCATTTCATTTCATAGCACTTTCTATTTAGCACTTTCATTTGCTTAAAATAGGCAAACATTTACTTTCTGCATTAAAATAGTTTTACATTCACTATCGGTAGTCAACCTCCTTCTAGTCAATAGAAGACTAGTTTGAAAAACCCTATTGGTCTATCGCCCCAGTTGAGAGGTGAGAAGAGTATATTGTTGCATCTGTTGTGCATATAGCATTGGTCATCTCCAAGCTTGTACGAAACCAAAGTTTATAAAGTAAAGTTGGTCACCCTAAGAGTTGAAACATCCTTGCTGCAATACTAGGGCTCATCACTTTTTGGTGTTGTTGTTAGGGAGGTGTTTAGGTAGATGTAATTTATACTTTCCTTTCTATTTGACATTCATTAAATAGATGTAATTTCTTTATTCCTTTTGTTTTGCATTATATATATAGTTTCAATTTCTTCTTTCTTTCCATTCTGCAAGTAGTTCTGAAAAAAACCCTAAAAATAAAATAAAAAAATTCCTGCCTCTTAGGACTAGAGACAACTTAGGAAAGTTTTTGCCAAATACCCCCCCACCATCAAACAACCAACCTTCCCTCTTGTTTGGTGGTTGTGAGCTATTGGACCCATTAGGTGAACAACCTGAGATCTTTGAGGAGCCTATTGGGGAAGAAGAAGAAGAACCCATTCCACAAACCTACACCATGGCTAAAAATAGAAATGGGATTAAAAATAGAAATGGAGCTGAAAACAGAATTGAGGGTGCTATTTCCATTAGAGAAACTAATGGAGATGCTAGGACGAAAAACCTAAGTCCCTTTGCCCTTCCTCACTTCCATGGCTTAACCTCAGAGGACCCTGATACCTTTTTGTTTGAGTTTTCTATTATCTGCAGAACTTATGATTATACCTTTGATGACTAGAAGTTGAAGTTGTTTCCATCCACCCTTAAGGATGCAGCCTTGAACTGGTTCATGGGGTTACCTAGGGACAACATCACTACTTGGGATCAAAAGCAACAAGCCTTCAACAACAAGTATAGGGATTATTGTAGGTCCAAAGACACCAAAGAGTAAATCTTTAGAATTACCTTGGGACATGATGAATCCTTGGAAGATTATGAAGAAAGGTTCCAACTCAGCTACAAAAGGGCCAAATTCATCCTCGATCCTGAATCACTCAAGTTATTCCTTCTCAGAGGGATCAGGGAAGATATCCTAGAAACCCTAAACATGTTATCACGAGGGGACATTTACCAGTTATCTTATGATGATATCAAGACAATTTTCAAAATAATTCTAGGGAAACTAGAAAGAAGGGTAGGGCTAGTCAAGCTTTGGCCAATTCATCCTCCTCCAACACATCCATTAAAATTGAAATTGGGAACATGGAGGAGGAATTTAAGAGTGAAATGTTGCATACCCTTTCTCTACAAATGGACACCATGCCTGAAGTATCGAGACCCCAGAAGTCCTATGGTAGATGTGCACATTGATGGTATCATTGTCCCCCATACCTTGATTGATATTGGGGCTATCATCAATGTGATGACTAAGGAGACTATGCTTAAATTGTATCTCCAAGGATCATTAAGGAAGACCACAACAGTCTTGCATCTTGTAGACAAATCCATAGTAGCTCCTGAGGGAGTTGTTGAGGATGTGATGGTCTCCATTGATTCTTGGGAATACCCTGTTGATTTCTTAGTTCTCCAACCTAATACCAAGTTTAATGGTTATCCTCTCATCCCTGGAAGGCCATGGATAGCCACCGTTGATTCTTACATAAGTTTCATGGACCATTAAGAATGGGAATTTGTCCAAACAATTAGTCTTATACCCTCCTGCTCAACCATCTATAGAGAATGACTCACCCTTATGGTTAGAATATGAAGTATACCATGCCACATCTTAACCAATCTATACCCTAGATGCTACTGTAGGAGGGGGGAAACCTAATAAAGACAACCTGATTGATCAAATCCTTTAGAATCAGTCCCCCAACACCATGTCTCTTGATGAGTTAGTAAAGAAAGCTGAAGATAACCCTTGGACTGGTTTTTGCCTAGCTAACTCAAGTCCTACTCAAGTCAAGATGATAGAATTTGGTCCAGCTAAAACATTGAAATTCAACCCCCTCTCTCTTTGCACATTAAGAAAAGGAGTTATGTGACATGCTAAGAGAGCATATGGATGCCTTTGCCTAGAGTTATAAGGAAATGAAGGGAGTTCAGTCTTCGGTGTGTACTCACCACATTTACATCAACAAAGGCTGCAAGTCAGTGCACCAACCACAGTGGAGAATGAACCCAACCCTCAAAGTCATATTTAAAGAAGAACTGCATAAGTTTTTAGATACATGGTTCATTTACCCCCTCTCAGATAGTGAGTGGGTGTCTCCTCTAGTTTTGGTACCAAAGAAGAATGGAAAATGGAGGATCCATGTGAACTACAGAGAATAAAAAAAAGCCACTAAAAAAGACCATTTCCCTCTTCCTTTCATTGATCAAGTCTTGGATGGTCATGTAGGGAAGAACTTCTTCTCTTTCCCACATGGATTCAGTGGTCACAATCAGATCCAAATTAGCCCGGAGGACCAAGATAAAACCATCTTCACTTTTCCTTGGGGTAAATTTTCTTATAGGGTCCTTCCTTTTGGATTATGTACTGCCCCTGTCACTTTTCAAAGGGCAGTTTTGAGCATCGTTGCAGAGCTAGTCCATGACTTTGTATAAATCTATATGTATGATTTCACTCCCTATAGGTGTGATTTCCTCGAGGCTCTCTCTAACTTGGGGAAAGTATTAAATAAGTGCATTGAAATGAACATATCCCTTAGTCCTAAGAAGTGTGACTTCTTGAAGAATACAGACACTATTCTAGGTCACTCAATATTCCAGGAAGGACAACAAGTGGACCCAAATAAAATTTATATCATAAAGAGGGTCCCTACACCTTAGAAGTAGAGCAGTGTCAAAATTTTCTTGGGCTTAGTTGGATACTATATGATATTCATAAAGGACTTCAACAAAGTATCCTCAACTTTGTTTGGAATATTGGCTAAGGACTCAAAATTTTGTTGGTCAGAAAGCCGCCAAGGGGCCCTAGAAACCTTAAAGGACATGTTGAAAACTTGACCCATACTCCGAGGCCCAAATTCAGCTCTTCCTTTCTAGATCCATGCTGATGCCTCTCAAAAATATATAGGAGAGGATCTAGGCTAGATAGATGACAAGTTGCCTTATGGTATTTACTTCATTAACAAAAATCTGTCCAAGGCTGAATTGAACTATATTGTGACTGAAAAAGAGCTCCTAGTTGTTGTCCATTCCTTGAATAATGTTAGACACTACATCATTGGTTGCTAGACCTTTGTACATACTGACCATGTTGTTATTAAATATTTAATGAACAAGCCTGATGTGGATTCCATACTTATTATATGGTTTCTTTTATTACAACAATTTGATCTAACTATCATTGATAAGCCTGATAGAGAAAATGTAGTTGCAGATTTTTTGTGTAGACTTTCTTTTCCTGTAGGTGAGGAAGTGATGGTTGATGATCAACTGCCAAATGAGAATTTATTTTCTATTTCAGTTCTCTTTGCATGGTTTTTTGACATAGCCAACTACTTAATGGCTGCATATTTCCCTCCAAATTTGTCCTCTAAGGAAAAAAACAAAATTATAAGAAAGAGAACCCCATTCACTTGGATTGGGGGCAATCTATTCAAGCTAGGCCCAAATCAAATTTTGAGGAGATGTGTCATGGAGGAGGAATTTTTTGACATCCTTTTGGCTTGTCATAATGGGCCTTATAGAGGTCACTTTGCAGCTAAGAGGACAACCTTCAAGGTACTACAAGCTTACTACTACTGGTCCACTCTCTACCATGATGCAAGAAGATATACGAGTCGATGTGACTAATGCCAAAGAATTGGGAAACCTACTCCCATGGATGAAATTCCTTTGAAACCTCAAGTGACTCTTGAGCCATTTGACAAGTGGGCAAGGATTTAATTAGGTACATTGATCCACCATCAAGGCAGAAAAAGTACATAATTGTATGCACTGACTATTTTACAAAGTGGGTTGAAAACAAGGTTTTCAAGGTAGCAACAAAAATCAAAGTGGTTGAGTTCTTAAGGGAGAATGTGGTTTACAGGTTTGGGTACCATAGAGACCTAGTAACTGATTAGGGATCTCAATTCACATCACACCTGATTGAGAATTTTTTGAAGCAACACAAGATCAAACACAAGAAGTCAAATTCTTATCATCCTCAAGCTAATGAACAAGTCATTAGATAACTTTTGAGGTCTAAAATGGGCCTCCTAAGAAAAATGTACAACCAAAATAAACATTATAATAACCAATAAGATTCAAGATAATGATTTCAACCATGGGGGATGATTCACCATTTTTGGGGTAAAAAAGTAAAAAAATTAAAATATATTAAAATAATAACAATACTTTTTCAACTTGTATTTTCAACTTATCTCCGTAAGTTTTTGCTCAAATTTCGAGTAGTAGTAATTGTTGGATGCAAAATTTAATTCCTCATCCAAGGCATACACATGTTTCATACTTTTGATGGACCCTAGTACATGAAAAATTAGAAATACATGAAAAATCATTATTGCAATCACTTTTTTCGTGTATTTCTCATTTTTCATGTAGCAGAGTCCATCGAAATTATGCAGCATGGGTACTCCTTGTATGAGGAATCAAATTTTGCATCCAACGAGTGTTCCCATGCAAAATTTAAGTAAACCCTGTCAAAAGATTTGACATGAAAATTCTACTACAGTAACTGATTTATTTGGCCTACTTATTTCTCACAATAAGTTGTTTACAAAAACCTTCAGCAGACAATAAAATAAATTCTACTTCAGTTATCACATAATATCATAGATAAAAAAAATAATAGTGATATATAAGCACAAAGATCACTCACATAAACAAAATTATTTTTTGATAATTGTCCCTGGAAAACCCAATTTAGGAAAACCGCTGTAGCAGATGATGGTTTATTTATTATTCTTCAACAACGATTCCTTTACAAGGAATAATTTTGCAATACATAGAGAAACTTTCAAAAAAACACCTGAGATAATTATCCTCCTCAATAGGAGTAATTTTGACACCATAGAGACAATTTATCCTTCACTACATCACCCCTACATCATCTGTGTGAGGGCTGCATCATCCCTGCATCATTTTTGTGAGGAATGCATGAGATCTCATCCCTTCCTCTGCTGTCTCTCAGAGCCCTCCCTCTATGTTTTCTCTCTCAGGCACTGCATCACCTCGTCCTCAATCTCTGACAGATGATGAAACCCTCCTCTTCCTTCACACTGCAACTCTCCCTCTGAAATAAAACTCCTTCTCGTTGACAATCGATTTCCCTTGGGTTACTGAGTATTTGTCAGGCGTGTCTCAAAATGACTCTCAAGTCTTATCTTACAATTTTCCTATTGATGAATCAATGACTAAGATTAAGTCTCTAATCAAAGGATAAGATTAAAACAAACTTGATCCTCATCTCTTAGAAGCTTCTCACCCATATCTTTATTTTTTTTTTCTCGGTAAAGCTAGCTAATCTATTATATTATATACAGGTAAACATTGCATGCAAAAAGATAGGCCAACTGTGACACCTTGGATAGCTTTGCTTGACACATAATTCACCCTCGTAGGGGTAGCACCTCCAGGATATACCAAAACATGTGATGCAGATTTGATCTCAGACAGTAATGAAATGGCCCGCGCAGGGGCTTCCAACAAAAAACTCATAGTAGACCTAGCCACGACGCACGACAGATAGACACATAATATGAAAAAGAACTGAAAGTATACACACATAGAAATGTAGCATCGTCTAGATACCAGCCGAGACCTCTAACTTATACCAGACCCGAGAGAGAGAAAAGTAAGCCGAAGAGTGTCTCTGGGGGTTAATCTTCAGGCTCTTCCTCAATGATGTAGCTCCAGCCTTGGCCTTCAGGGATGCCTGCCCACATTGCCATAGGATCCTTCGCAGTGGCCGGCGGTTCCTGCTCTGGAGGTTGTGGAGGGGCTTGCTGAAGCTCCTTCCCTGAATTTCCCTTTTCAATTGGTGGTTGCAGCACTGGACTTTCCTCACGATTGCCTTAAAGGTAGTGGGCTTGGCCCGGTTTAGACTAACTACTCGCACGGCGAGCTAGGACCTTGCTCGGGATCGAACACAAGACTGGTCCGTCATGACGAGGCTGACTTTACCACTACGCTTCCTCCACGACCTTCTCACCCATATCTTTATTAATAGGCATTAATATTTTTATTTTCCTAATTTACACTTAGGAACCATTAAAAATATTAATTATTTCAATAAATCCTCATCTGGGTGGAATTTCTCCAAACGCTTTCTGGGTCTTGGAGATCTCATGTGTTCTAGCCCCTCCACAAAATTTCAAATCTAGGGCACATCCGTTTCTACCCAAAATCAACACTCCCTCTTAGCGAGGAATGTGCTCTAGCAATACTTTCCAAATAGAAGCATCACACTGATCCACGACATCGGTCCTCTGTGCTGTTGATGCTCAACCTACTACCTGTCACCTACTGCAACCTATATTTCTACCCATGCCACTACAACTATCACTTACATTTGTACTGCAAATCCCTCTAAATGTGATGCATCATGTTGTTCATAGCACTGTCAATGTGAAATGCTACACTGCAACTCCTTATACTATCCACTTCTTCTGCTAAAACGGATTCTTCACCATCCCCATAATCTCCTTGAAATAAACAAACTTTGTTCTTCCTAAAGCCTTGGTGAGGATGCCTACGACCTGTTCTCCTATTACGGTGTACCTCAACTCCATTTCCCCTCATTATACATAGTTTCTAATGAAGTGACACTTCATATCAATGTGCTTTAATCGACCATGAAAGAATGGATTCTTAGAGAGCTTGATGCAACTCTGATTATCACACAAAATACTAGTCACTTCCATATTTCTCCTTAATAGATTCACAAGCAATTTCTTAAGCCATATGGCTTCACACAAAGTTGTGCTAGATTCCATATATTCAGTGTCAGTAAAGCTCAGAGCCATGGATTTCTATTTCCTACTACACCAGGAAGTCATTCGTGATCAAATGTTGAAACAATACCCAGTGGAACTTTTCCAATCTACTAAACTTCCAACCCAATCTATGTCAGTCAACTCACTCAGCCTGATGTCATTGCCTTGGGTATACATTAGTCCATGATCGAATATTCCTTGTATATATCTGAGAAAATTCTTAGTTGGTGCCCAGTGCGCACTCTTTGGTTCCACCATGAACGAACTGAGGGCATTGATAGTGTAATAAATGTATGGCCTGGTACATCTGTGACCCTATGAGTTGCCTGTACAAGGTGGGATAAAATTCTTTATCTTCGGATGCATCAATATTCTTCTAGTTGGTGATCATTGGAGTATCCATAGGTCTATAGTCCGACATTTTGAACCTTTTCAAAATCTATGTAGCATATCTCGCTTACCCAAGGAAAATTTCACCCTTTTGCTGCCAAAATTTCAACCCTAGGAAATAATGCATCTGTCCCAAATCCTTCATGTCGAATTCCATGCCTAGGTTCTCCTTGCAATAATTGATGAGCCTAGATGAGCCTATCATGAAAATATCATCCACATATAAAACCAGAATTAGAGGCTCATTCTCTACAACAAGATAGTAGAGATGAGGATCTGCGTCAATCTTGACGAATCCCATATTCTACAAGTAACCATCAATTTGACCATACCATACTCTAGGTGCCTGTTTAAGCCCATACAAGGATTTCTTCAACCTGCATACATGAGATTTCTTTTCATGTGTCTCAAAATCCCCTGGTTGTTCAATGTATACTTCTTCTTCTATCACCCTTTCAAGAACACTGTCTTGACATCCATTTGCTCAATCTACCACCCCATCTGTGCTTCAAGGGATATCACGAATCTAATAGAAGTATACCTAGCTAGTGGGGCAAAGGTTTCTTCATAGTCTATCCATTCCTTTTGATCATACCCCTTAGCCACAAACCTGGCTTTGTACTTTTCCACACTACCATCTGCAATGTATTTAACTTTATAGAGCTATCTTGAACCTACAAATAACCTATCTTGAGGCCTAGGTACCACTTCCCAAACATCATTGACCATTATGGAACTGTATTCCTCCACCATAGAATCTACCCATACTTGATGCTAAACGACCTCCTAAAAACTAAAGGGTTCTCCAACATTAGCCACGAAGGCTTGGAATCTGTCTCATTCTCTACGCTCCCTTTTCTCATTCATGAGCGCATCGATGAAATTCTCTGTATCTCGTACTATCTGTTGAATTTATCATCTCATTCTACCACTCGTAGTGGGTATATCTATTTTCTCCTCCTCTTCTTGAGACTCCACTAGTTGTGATATCTTTGGAATTTTGTCTTTATGAGAAATACTTGTGCTAGTTTCTGTTGGATGAAGTGGCTAGACCAAGAAATCATATTGCTCTTTGAAAGGAATTTCTCAGGATTTACTAAAATCTCTATCCTCGATGAACTTTACATCCCATCAAATAATGATCTTCCTATTCCCTGGAAGATAGAATCTATATGCCTTAGCATTCTCACTATATCCCATAAGATATCCTTTCTCCGCGGTCTGATCCAATTTCTTCCTCTATTTTCCAGATACATGGAAGCATTCCAAACTACCAAATATCTTGAAATGACTCACCTCAGGCTTCTTACTGGTGAAGAGACTCTCCGAAGTGATATTACCTAATAACCTATGAGGAGTCTTGTTCTAGACATACACTACCATGTTCCATGCATTTTCCCATAGAAAGTTGGGCATATGTTGATCATACAACATTGCCCTGGTTGCTTCAAAAATAGTCTTGTTCTTAATTTCCGCTACTCCAAAATACTCCGGATTATAGGGGGTTTTCCACTCCCTTCTGATGCCTTCCTTTGCGCAAAAATCAGTGAAGTCCTTGTTGATGTATTCTCCACCATTGTCTGAGCACAATATCTTGATCTTATTTCCTATCAAATTCTCAACTAGAGCCTTGAACTCTTTGAATCGACCAAAAACCTCATCCTTGGTTTTCAGAAAGTAGATATAAGTATTTATGGAATGGTCATCAATGAAGGTGATGAAGTAATCAGTACCACTAAGAGATCTTGTGGAAATGGGTTCGTAGATATCTAAGTGTATCAATCCCAGAACACTCTTAGCCCTATTGTTGCTTCTGGAAAATCTAGCTTTGGCGTACTTTCTTAGTGCGCATCCTCAGCATACATCATCTCGTTCGGTACTCAACTATGGAACTCCTGATATTGTTCTCCTGAGAATTCTTAGAGCCCCATGGTGTAAGTTTCCTATCCTCCTGTGCCATAGATCATTCAAATATTTTCCCCACTACTACATATTAGTGCCATTGGAGATTCTATACAACTTGTTACTTCTAACTCCAATCTAGGTCTTCCTTTTCCAACTCGGGTGTTTGACATATACTTACTCCTTAATGAAGAAAAAATCATAGCCCTTGTTTTGAAGCTGAGATACAGAGAGTAATTTCATCCCCAATCCCGGCACATGCAACACATTGGTTGCTCGAAGTCGATCCCTTGCTTCTATTTGAAACACTACAATAGCTCTTCCTACGAGGGTACATTTTGACTTATTTCCCATGGTGATATGGAAGTTCATCCTATATTCCTCATAATTTGAAAAAAATTCTCATATTCCTGTCATGAGCCAAGAAACTCCACTATCTATATACCAAACCTCATAGGAGGTAGAAATCATTAAGAAAGAGGCTTCTTCTTCCAGTCTGGAAGTTAAAATAGAATAATCATGATCTGTGTTCCTCGTTCTCTCTTCTCCCTCTAGAGATCTATGTGGGTGCTTCTGAGTTGATGTCCCGACATCATGTAGAAGATTCTTTACTTCTATTATCTGATCGCTACTATGATACCATCTTAAAATTTCTGACATGAAATTCTACTGCAGTAACTGATTTATTTCTCATAATTATTTCTTACAATAAGTTGTTTACAAAACCCTTCAACAAACATTAAAATAAATTATACTACAATGATCACATAATAGCATAGAGAAAAAAATAACATTGATATATGAGAAAAAGAATCAATCACATCAACACAGTAATTTTTGGACAATTGTCCCTGGAAAAACCCAATGCGGGACAATCGGTGCAACAGATGAGGTTTTTTTTCTTATTCTTCAACAACAATCACTTTACAAGGAACAATTCTACAATAGATAGATAAACCTTCAAGAAAACACATGAGATAACTTTCCTCCTCAACTAGGAGAAATTCCGACACCATAGAGACCCTTTATCCTTCATTGCATCACCCCTGCATCATCTGTGTGAGGACTGTGTCATCCCTGTGTCATCTGCATGAGGATTGTATGAGATCTCATCCCTACCTACATTGTCTCTCAGAGCAATCCTTCTATGCTGTCTCTTTGAGGCACTGTGTCACCTCCTCCTCGGTCTCTGGCTGATGTTGAAACCCTCCTCTTCCTTCACTTTGCAACTCTCCCTATGAAATTGAACTCTTCCTTGAGAATCGATTTCCATTGGGTTACTGAGTGTTCTCCCAGTGTGTCT
Source organism: Pinus taeda (assembly GCA_000404065.3). Lineage (NCBI taxonomy): Eukaryota > Viridiplantae > Streptophyta > Pinopsida > Pinales > Pinaceae > Pinus > Pinus taeda. The sequence continues at coordinate 61,352 of APFE031578209.1, forward strand.
CCAAATGACTCTCAAGTCTTCTCTTATACTTTTCCTGTTGATGAATCAACGACCGAGATTAAGTCTCTAAGCAACGACTAAGATTAAAATAGACTTGATCCTCGTCTATTAGAAGCTTCTCACCCATATCTTTATTAATACCCATTAGTATTTTTATTTTCCTAAGTTTAGACTTAGGAACCCATTAAAAATATTAATTATTTTAGTAACTCCTCATCAAAGTGGAATATCTCCAAACGATTTCTGGGTTTTGGAGATCTCATGTGTTCTAGGCTCCTTGAAAAATTTCAGATCTAGAGCACATCCGATGCTACCCAAAATTAACACTCCCTCTTAGCAATGAATGTGCTCTGAAAACACTTCCTAATAGAAGCATAACTTTGATCCATGACATCAGTCCTCTGCATTGTTGATGCTCGGCCTACTGCCCCTCACCTACAATGTTGCTGCAACCTATATTGATGCCCATGAAACTGCAATTGTCACTGCTACATCTGTACTACATCTCCCTCTAAATGTGCTACAAAATGTTGCTCATAGCACTGCCACTGCTAACTACTGCACTACAACTCCTTCTAGAATCTACTTCTGCTACTGAAATGGATTCTTCGCCATCCCCATCTTCTCCTTGAAATAAACAAACTTTGTTCATCCTAGAGCCTTAGTGAGAATTCCTGCCACCTGTTCTCCTGGTGTGATGTTCCTCAACTGTATTGCCCCTCAATGGACATAGTCTCTAATGAAGTGACTCCTGATATTAATGTGCTTCGACCGACCATGAAATACTAGATTGCCAGAGAGTTTAATGCAAATATGATTATCACACAAAATATTCGTCTCTTCCATATTTCTCCTTAATAGATTCACAAGAAATTTTCTAATCCATATGGCTTCGTACGAAGCTATGATAGTTTCCATATATTTAGCTTTAGCTGAGCTTAGAGCCACAAATTCTTTTTTCCAAAGTTGAAACAATACCTAGTGGTACTTTTTCGATTTAGTAAACTTCCAACCCAATTTGCGTAAGTGAACCCACTCAGGCTGATGTCATTTCCTTGGGCTTACATTAGTCCATGCTCGATTGTTCCTTGTATATATCTGAGAAGATGCTTGGATGTTTCCCAATGCGCCCTCTTTGGTTCCACCACGAACTGACTGAGAGTGTTGACAGCATAACAAATGTCTAGCCTGGTACATTAGGGATCCTATGAGTTGTCTATACAAGGTGGGATCGAATTATTTATCTTCAGATGCATCAATCTTCTTCTAGTTTGTGATCATTGGAGTAGCCATAGGTTTACAGTCTTTCATTTTAAACCTTTTCAAAATATCTGTAGCGTATCCCCCTTTTCCAAGTAAAATTTCAACCTTCTGCTACCAAACTTCGAACCGTAGGAAATAATGCATTCATCCTAAATCCTTCATGTTGAATATTATGGCTAGGTTCTCCTTGCAATATTTGATGAGCCTAGATAATCCTGTTAGGAAAATATCATCCATAAATAACACTAGGATTAGAGGCTCATTTTCTATAACAAGATAGTACAGATTAGGATCTGCGTCACTCTTGACGAATCCCATCTTTTGTAAGTAGCCATCAATTCGACTGTACCATGCTCTAGGTGCCTGTTTAAGCCCATACTATTCAACCTGCATACATGAGATTTCTTCTCATGTGTCTCAAAACCCCCTGGTTTTTCAATGTATACTTCTTCTTTTATGACCATGTTCAAGAATGTCGTTTTGGCATCCATCTGGTGAATCTCCCACCCCATCTGTGCTGTAAGGGATATCATGGATCTAATAGAAGCATACTTGGCTACTGGGGCAAAGGTTTCTTCGTAGCCTATCCCTTCCTTCTGAGAATACCCCTTAGCCATAAACTTGGGTTTGTAATTTTCCACAATACCATCTGCAGCATATTTGAATTTATAGAGCCATCTCAAACCTACAACTGACATCTCCTGAGGCCAAGATACCAGTTCCCACACATCGTTGACCATTATGGAACTGTATTCCTCCACCATAGCATCTACCCATACTTTATGCTAAACGATCTCCTGAAAACTAGAGAGTTCTCCAAACTGAGCCATCGAGGCTTGGAATCTGTCTCGCTGTCTACGCTCCCTTTTCTCATTCCTGAGCACACCGACGAAATTCTCTGCATCTCGTAGTATCTGTTGTAGTTCCCTGCTCATTCTACCACTCGTAGTGGGTATATCTATCTGCTCCTCCTTTTCCTGAGACTTCACCAATGGTGATATATTTGGAGTTTTTGCTTTAGGAGAAATACTGGTGCTAGTTTCCACAGCATGAAGTGGCTGGACCAACAGACCATACTACTCTTTGGAAGGCATTTATCAACATTTCCTAAAATATTTCCCCCCATGAACTTTGCATCCCATCGAATAAGGATCTTCCTATTCCCCAGAAGATAGAATCTATATTCCTTAGCATTCTTGCTATATCCCAGAAGATATCCTTTCTCCACAGTTTGATCCAATTTCTTCCTCTTTTCTTTGGATACATGGCAGTATTCCAAACTCCCAGATATCCTGAAATGACTCACCTCAGGCTTCTTACCGATGAAGACACTCTTTGGAGTAATATTACCTAATGCCTTGTGAGGAGTCTTGTTCTAGACATACACAATCATGTTTAATGCTTCTTCCCATAGAATCTTGGGCATATCCTGATCACACAACATCACCCTGGCTACTTCAACAATAGTCTTGTTCTTCATTTATGCTACTCCATTTTGCTCCTGATTTTAGGTGGTTTTCCACTCCCTTTTGATGCCTTCCCTTGCACAAAAATTAGTGAAGTCCTTGTCAATGTATTCTCCACCATTTTTTGAGTGCAATATCTTTATCTTCTTTCCCTTCAGATTCTCAACTAGATCCTTGAACTCTTTGAATCACCCAAAAACCTCATCATTGGTTTTAGAAACTAGATCCAATTCTTTCTGGAATGGTCATCAATGAAGGTGACGAAGTACTCGACACCACTAAGAGCTCTTGTGGACATGGTTCTGTAGATATCTAAGGGTATCAATCCCAAAACACTCTTATCCCTATTGTTGCTTTTGGAAAATTCATCTTTGGCATACTTGCCTAGTTCACATCCTTTATATACATCATCTTGTTCCGTACTAAACTGTGGAACTCTTGATACTATTCTCCTGAGAATTCTTAGAGCCCCATGGTGTAAGTGTCACATCCTGCTGTGCCATAAATCATTCAAATATTTTTCCCCACTACTGCCTATCAGTGCCATTGGAGATTCTAGTTGTAATCTATACAACTTGTTACTTTTGACTCCAATCTAGGCCTTCTTTTTCCAACTCCGATGTTTGACATATACTTTCTCCTTAATGAAGAAAAAATCATAGCTCTTGTTTTGAATTTGAGATACAATGAGTAAGTTAATCCCCAATCCCAACACATACATCACATTGGTTGCTCGAAGTCGATCCCCTACAACTATTTGAAATATTATGATACCTCGTCCTATGGGGGTACATTTTGACTTAATTCCCATGGTGATATGGAAGTTCATCCTTTCTTCCTCATAATTCGAAAAAATTCTCATATTCCTATCATGTTCCAAGAAGCTCCACTATCTATATACCAAACCTCAGAGGAGGCAGAACTCGCTAAAAAAGTGACTTCTTCTTCTAGTCTGGAAGCTAACATAGAATAATCATGATCCATGTTCCTCGTTCTCTCTTCTCCCTCTGGAGATCTATGTGGGTACTTCTGAGTTGATTCCCTGACATCATGTAGCAGATTATTTACTCTTGTTGTCTGATCTCTACTATGATAGCATGTGAAAATCTCTGACATGAAATTCTACTGCAGTAACTAATTGATTTCTCCTACTTATTTCTCACAATAACTTTTTTACAAAACCCTTCAGCAAACATTAAAATAAATTCTACTATAGTTATCACATAATAGCATAGAGAAAAAAAATAACATTGATATATAGGCACAATAATTAATCACATCAACATAGTTATTTTTGGACAATTGTTCCCAAAAAAACCCAATCTGGGAAAATCGGTGTTGCAAATGAGCATTTATTTACTATTCTTCAGCAACAATCTCTTTACAAGGAATAATTTTGCAATACATAGAGAAAACTTCAAGAAAACACGTGAGATAATTTTCCTCCTCAACTAAGAGAAATTTTGACACCATAAAGACCCTTTATCATTCACTGCATCACCCTTGCATCATCTGCATAAAGACTACATCATCTGCGTGAGGACTGTGTGAGACCTCGTCCCTGCATGTGATGTCTCTCAAAGTTCTCCCTCTACACTATCTCTCTAAGGCACTTTGGCACCTCCTCCTCAGTCTCTGACTGATGTTGAAACCCTCTTCTTCCTTCACCCTACAACTCTCCCTCTGAAACCAAACTCTTCCTTGAGAATCGATTTCCCTCGGGTTACTGAGTATTTGCCAGATGTGTCTCCAAATGACTCTTAAGTCTTCTCTTATACTTTTCATGTGGATGAATCAGTGACTGAGATTAAGTCTCTAATCATTGTATAAGATTAAAACAGGATTTGATCCTCGTCTTTTAGAAGCTTCTCACCCATATATTTATTAATACCCATTAATATTTGTATTTTCCTATTTGTATTTTCCTAAGTTTAGACTTAGGAACCCATTAAAAATATTAATTATTTTAATAACTCCTCATCCAGGTGTAATTTATCCAAACGATATTTGGGTCTTGGATATCTCATGTGTTCTAGCCCCTCCACAAAATTTCGGAGCTAGAACACATGTGATGCTACCCAAAATCAACAAACCATAGGGAGAAAAGTCGAAAATACGAGTTGAAAAATAGTATTTTCTTGATGTAATGTAATCTTATTTTACTATTTCCACTATTATTTTATAATTTCCTTAGGAGGCCCATTTTAGACATCACAATTCCTCTAATGAGAGGCTACTAATAGAGCATTGTAAGACATTCTCATAAAGGTTGTGAGAAGCAACATAAAAGATTGGGTTGACAGACTAGTGGAGGCCACTTAGGCCTATAATACAACCTGGAAGAAAACCACTGGCTTCACCCCCTATTACTTGGTCTATGGAAAGGCCCTTCTCTCCATTTAGTTTCAGTACAACACCTTGAGAATGGAAGCACGGTTGGATTTAGGTGTTACAAAGGCACAACAGGAGAGGTTGCACCATCTCAATGGTTTGGATGAATTTAGGATGCAGGCCCTCCTACACACTGAAGTTTTTCAAGTACAAAGAATGTTTTGGCATGAAAAAAACATCAAGGACAAGGTTTTTCAAGAATGTGATTGGGCTCTTTTCTATGACTCCAGGTTCAAGGACTTCAAAGGCAAATTGGTGACCAGATGGTTGCACCCATATCTGATAGAAAAGTGTCATGACAATGGGGTTGTGAAAATAAGGACCATTGATGAAGAAGGTATCCCCTTACTTGTCAATGAATATAGATTGAAAGCCTATAAAAGACCTATATCAAGGAAAGAGTTCATCAATACCATCAGTAAGGAATGAATGTGCTTGGAAGTGCCTCAACTTCCATCTCACCAAAATTTGAAGACTGATTTTATTTTTGGAAAAAATGAAAAAAGGATAAAACAATAGAAGACCAAGGTGAAAAGCTCTATGAGGCACTTGAGGCCAACTTTTGGGTTGAAAGCCTCCTTGAGGCAGCCCAAGAGTGAAAAAAAGAAAATAAAATGATCCCTGGGTGAGAAGCTCCCTTGAGGCTGCTAGGGAATCAAACAGGTTGAAAAGCTCCTTTGAGGTGACCTGAGTGTCTTTGAAAAAAAAGAAAAACAAAAAAAACAAAAAACAAAATGCCATGGAAGAGACCTCAAGCTTGCGCACTAATAAAAATCTGTGAGTTTTGCAAGTTTTAAAGGCAACAAAGGACTTAGAGTTCAAGGGACAAAAAGTCAGGAATCACACCCATTATTCCTCCATTCACTTCATATCTCCCATGCCTACTACGTCTTCATAATCCATCCTCACTTCAAAGCATCAAAAACAAGTTTATATACAGTTTTCTAACTTCTACAGGGTTTCATTTAGTTACTACGAGAAGATCATGTAGTACTACAGGAACTCCTAAAACACTACAGGGATGAAGTCCTGATTTAAAAATGATGATACAGGCCCGTGCTAGGTTGGAAAGGGGAACCATACATCTCAACACCTCTCACCCAAAACTAACTCATGACCATACCAATCTTTGTGTCCATCAAAAACCACTCAGAAAAATGAAAAAGTACACACAAAAAAAGAAAAAGAAAGTCCAAGGGACATGCCATCATTAGCCTCACTCAGCTACCACTCCATTTCCTCCATTTCCATCCTTCCACTCTTACATCACCACCCATCCATCCTCAAAGTGAAGAAAAAGAAAAGAAAAAATGATGAAAAAGGAAGCTACATGATTTCCTGTAGTAAGTAAAGGAAACCATGTAGCAGCTTGTGTTATCACATCAACAATTTCTCCATGTAGTCTTCTTAACCATTCATGCAAGTAAAGATATCTAAGAACCCCTGCCAACCTTATGACTCCTATCCAGAGCTCAAAAACAACATCAGAGACCAAGAACCTACACACAACAACAAAGAAGACAACTACATCAACAGGAAGAAATAAATAGAAAAGTGACCAAGGAAAAGCACTTACTTGAACAAAAGGAAGCACAACAGAGTCACCCTCCAGCATGCATCAACCAAGTGAAGGAAGGCATAGGTATGGCACCTCATCCAAATTATTCCCTAAGTACGATATAATAAAAGCGTAGGAGTATGAAAATGTTTTATTTTATAAGTTGGAGGTGGCTAGTTAACTTGGCCACCCTCGTCTCAAAAAAAAACTGAACTCCTATTCAACATGCCACGTTGCAATGTCACATCAAGGAGAATGAGTGAAAATGTGGTCGAGTTAATTTGTGTGAGAGTGGGTGATGATTATGAGGGGAGGCTGCATGATAAATAACGGTGGGCCATCGTTCCCAAAGAGGAAATCCTGTACATTGCTAGCCAATGTAGTGCTCTAAGGAATCAACCATAAATAACAAAAATTCCCAAACTCTTATGAAATATTTGTTCATTTCGAGATTAGAAAATACTAGGACCACATTGGAGATCCATCAAGGAAGAAAACATGTTTTAGCCACCCTACAAGAAATAGAGCCACAGGAACAACTATAAGAAACGTAGGGAGCTACAAGAAGCATTGGAAATTCACAGAGAACTCTGCAATGGGTGCCTAGGGTCTAGCTATTTAGCAATTCTCCTTATCAAAATAATCACAATGAAAGGTAGGTGGCCAATATCTTTTGTGTTTTGAATTGATAGAGATTAGGTGCTCAAAATTATGCTAAAAAAATCAAAGTGTCAAAATCTTGTCAAACTTGGCTTCAGATTGAAGGGCTCATCATTCTGACTCTAACGTTGCGAACGACACTCAAATCTAAGTTCGTATGTAGAAGATAGAGCAAGTCAAAGTTAAAGTTTGAATTGTCTATGTGGCATGATTGTATGACATGGCAAGGGTCCCAATGAATGGGGAAGTGCCAAGTGGCAGGTTGCCACTGGGTCCTGCATATCGTATATCAGAAAAAAAAGAGGTGCATGTTAAGAACCAACCCCTGTAAATCACACCAAACACCTTGTTGTTATGTTGTTATCACTGATAAATTTCTGATTGCAATAAGACTGTTGGACTCGATACTTTTATGTGTTACATTTTAACGTCTCGACGGGTCCTTCATATCACACTGGTTATGTACTCACAATCGATTTTTGATTGCAATAAAACCCAGATGTGGGAATTTTATAAAGCACAGTTTAATACCCGAGTGGGTGTGCAATACCGCAATCGTAGTGTTCCCATGTTAACAAGGCATTCGGCTGTTGAACTTCACTGATTGCGATGATCGGGAGGTTCGATATGCTGGATTATATATGTTGTAGTTAATTATCACTAGTGGGTCCGCAATACCGCAATCGCAAAATTTCATTGTGTTGGGAGCCCACAAAACTTGCCGATTGTGATTTGGATATGGCCGGCAAGGTATAGCCTATCGAACGACAATTTTCTCGCTCCAGTGGTAGATTTTGGAGCGAAAATGGGCTTTTTGGTTGGTTTTGGAGAATTTTGTGGAAAAAATAGTGGAAGAACTATGAGAAGTCATAAATTCTTCAGTTCTTATCCAAATTGGATGAAAAAAGAGGCGCTAGATAGCCATTTTTGAGTATTTTGAACTCATAAAGACAGGTTTTAGAGGAATTAGAGCATTCTAAACACACTTTTCTTGTAATTTGAGCATAATAGAGAGGCCTAAGACATTGGAAGTTTGACCAAGGAGACATAGCCTAGGAGCGGTGAACTCCTTTATCATGTGCTTGTTATGTGTTGTATTTTGATGTTCTTTGTTGTTATTTTGTTGCTTTACAACATATATTTTTATGTTAAATTGTTTGATAACATTTACATAAGAAAATCTCATAGGAATCAATTATTTGAGCAAAAGTATTAAATAATTAAGCATTTGATAAGAAAATGATAAGAAATTTGGGTTTTATCCTGAATGGGGAATTAGCACAACATTACTAATTTTCCACATTTTAGATCAAGTTGGTATCAGATCACTGGTTTTTTCTTACTAGATTTTCTTTGTGAAAGAAGGATTTAATCATTTGCAAGTTTATGTCATGTTTACAAGGTTAAAACTCAAAAGAGGAGAAGGGAAGTTGGTTGAAAGCCCTATAATTGGCTCAAGGGGAAGAAGAGAAAGGTTGTGAAATTATTCTACACCAATACATCCTCAAGTTGCATAAGCTTCAGTTGAGTCTCCAGAGATCATGTCTCATGAAGGAGAACCTATCATGATAGAAGATGATAAGACCTTCAGAAAGACTTTCTTTGATAATGACATAGATGGTTAAGGTCCTCTATGAAGAGAGGAATAGCAGGTTACAAGGAGAAAGTTCCAAGCCTCCCAATGGAGAAGGCTCTTTAGGAGGAGGTAATGGAAAAGAAGATAAAGTAAAAGGAGGTGATGGGGATGGAGGCAAACCTCCACCATCTCCACCATATTCTTCATCTTCTTCTTCGAAGGCATCTTCACCCTCTTCCACTACTACAACCCATACTCATACTCATAATCATTCTTTGAAAGGAACTGGTAAATCCCGTTTTCTAAAGGTTGATGTTAAATTTGAGTTGCTTATGTACAATGGTGAAGTTAATGCATAGAAGTTGGATAACTAGATATATTAGTTGCAGGTGTATTGTAGAATTTAGACCCTTCAAGACGATGATATCAAAATTTAGTTGGCTTCATTGAGAATGGAGGAAGCAAAACTTGTATGGTTGGAATCAAGGACTCAAGACTAGATCAAGAAACATGGTAAGATCTTTCTTTCTTGGAATGATTTCATTGTTGCTATAAAAAGATAGTTCTACCCTTTAGCTCATATGCAAAAATCTATCATGAATTGGGAAAATTATAGATAGTTAAGAGGTCAATATGTGTAAGAGTATAATCAAGAGTTTAGGAAAAGAGCTCTTATGCTAGGAGTAGACTTATAGTCACAAGATACTTTGTTGAAATACATAGGAGGTGTTAGCTCCCTGCTGTAGCAGGTTATTCATTTTTCATGATTGGCATTTTACAGGCCAAATATGTCGTACTTTTCTTGCTGCAATGCTCCATATTTGTATAGCAGTCTCCAAGTGAAGAAGGCTACTTCAAGTTCATCCAATTGCCTTCAAATTTTGGAAAGTTATCCCGGTATCGCCATTTTTCAGTTAAAGGGAGGTCCAAATAGTTTAATCTTGGTCTCCCTAGGTTTAAATTTCCTGTTTTAGAATGTAGAGATTGTAAATCTGTCCAAACAGTTTAATCTTGGCAGATTCTTAGATAGGTAGAGAAGCAGAGGAGCCCAACAGCTTAATCTGGGCTCTAGAAGAAATAAGGGTAGTATGTAGATAGGAAAGCATCAAAAGAAACATGAATGACGGGTTTGCAAGTCTAAGTGCACCCCAAAACAAAAGAATAAAAAATGCTAGGTAAGTAGGCTGGGTAGGTAGTTCTGAGGTTGTGGAATTGCTGACCAGTTCCAGGTTTTCAGGTGTCATATCATTCAGGACATAATCAGCAAAAATTTGTATGCAAGAAGCTCAAAAGAGGTATAACTGACTCCCCTTCTCTGTTTTCCCCAATCATTAACTAACTTCCCCAAAAGAGGTCAAGATCTGCTTGACACCTCTTAAGTTCCATCA